>CM076576.1:272145388-272433531 GCA_034641835.2 Pinus albicaulis
AAAACCATAGCCATTCACATACGTTTCGGAGAAAGGTTAGCTGTAAGGATTCTCCGCAAGTGATAACGAATTCGAATGCATTGCGTTCGATTATCCGACTTCGGAAATTCGAAGAAAGACAGCCATATCAAAAATAAAAAAAACCTCCCGGCCAAGCCACGATAAAAATAGCTACGGCATCTCCACCAGTAGAGTGATATAGCAATCAAAATATGGTTTCGGCTATTGCGCAATTGCATGCAACTTAAGTAACGGAACTTTCTACGCTCGAAGACACGGTAAACCTTCCGGATTTGCGTATCAAAATCCACGCGCGAAGGTGTGCCTTCCACGGGAAGAATAACGAGAAAGGAAAACGTGGGATGTTGTTCGGCGAGGAGGACGTCCGAAATCACACCTTCGGCACCCTACCTCGCATGAAACATTAATAACACTTTGAGGTAGGCGGATAGGAGGCCACTGTGTAGTTAGATACCGACAAATCATCACCACCGAGCTATTTAAAATAAACATACAGTCTAAAATCTAGAACGTGAAACACGAAGCGTAGCGGAAGAAAGAAAACGTAATAGACATTCGGGGAGTAATTCCAAGAACCCGAATACATGCGAAACTAACGCGAAGAAAAAAGCGGAGACGCGGCCACAAATGACCGGCTAGAGCTGCTGTCATTAGAAGACCGGCGCTACACAAACCTACGGTATCTATGCACAATCTATTTAGCAGATTTAGAGCGAGTATCAAAACAAACAATAAACAAGAGCAATAGAAAGCAAAGGAGACGAGTTTCCGGGAGCGAAAGTAATATGAGGAGAGCGGATCGAGAGACTCCAAGTTAAAGCGCTCCCGGAACCCTAATTTCTCGCCCCTAGAACCTCGGCGGGAACCCGGGGTGAGGGGAACGGAAGCTCTGCGCTTTCGGGAACCTATAACCGATCAGAATGTCGAGTCATAGCCACGGCGATCGAGCTTGGCGTGAGGCGGCTATATGCCAACGAGACCCGAGTACTATCAACATGTACTCACGGATGGGAACTCAACGCGTGATGCGGGTTCAAATACGAGAAGCCGGCTATTGCAATATGCATCGGAATATCCGCGTCGAAACCACGAAAAGTCTGCTCGAACAATTCAACGAGAGAATAATAATAACAAATCTGTTTGGTTAATCCCGTATGAATAAATAAATTCGAGTTGAAACCACCATACTCCATGGCGGTCACATTCCCACGCGTCGGTCGAATGGAGAATGCGGAATGCATCGAACGATGCCATGATGATGTATCGAGCTCCACCTTCCTTATCAGTGGCGCCGCCAGGGTAGAAGGAAAAACGAGCGGTCATAGACTTAACGCGATTGGTGAGGTCGTACCCACGACCCAGCCAAATGAGCGCTCACTTTGTTAGTATACTGCGCATATAGTACTAGGTTACAAACCGGCGAAAAATACACATACAAAACAATAATGAGTCATTGTGATAACGTGTAATATAAAATGGCACGAATATATGCCATACGTATGAGTATAAATGCGAATGGTAGAGGTAGGTGCTTTAAGTTACCTAGTGCGCATATTGTGTTATATATATATGCAAGGGTTGTTATATATATATAAAAGAGTTGCTATAAATATAAAAAGATGTGTTATGTGTATAACGAGATTCGTTATACAAATATATATATAAGATTCGTTATATATATTTATATGCAAGATTTGTTTATGTAAAAAGCTTTGGATTCATATTTATATTATATGCACTATAACTTACACATACATATGCTCTCTAAAAAAGTAGTGCCAAAGGATATATATATATATATATACAAAGAGTATAGGTGATGAATAAATATATATATATAGGTATGACGAACATTAACCCCTTTACATATGTGGGTACACCACTATAGATATGCATTATATAGAGAATTCATTATGATCAAAATTAAAAATGCATGAGGGGCTAGGAGAGGTTATGGCAGTGGAGGTATATCCAGGTGAACTATGGATATATGTATATATCAATATATGTGGGGTACATTGCTTGTAAAGATAGGAGATAATTAGTATATGTACACATGGAAGACATTCTATCACTAATATACCGAATATCAGTGTATTCTCGATATGTTAGAAGAATAAAAACGTTAGAGGAGAAACAAAAATATATAAGGTTAGAATGCTTGAAAATCACTCATTCATGAATCATGGGAACGAGAGGGTAAACCTCGGGGTATAAAAATTCCCTAAGCGGAGGTGTTACGAAACATAATGTTTCCTCAACCTTCAAACCCTCCCGTACCATTCGGAGTTCACTTAGATCGGTTAAGGACCCGATTTTTCCCTAAGGATGGTAAGGGTGTTTACCCGATTCCTTGCTCGTGTGGGACTCCTTACATTGGTGAAACAGTCGATCTATTAATCAAAGGATTCATGAACATGTCGTCGACCTTAAGCATAATAGATCACGCTCCTCGGCTTTAGGCGAGCATGCTTGAGAAGACCAATCATCATATTTGCATTGAGGATGCTAAGGTTATTGCAAGGATTGACCATTTCCACCACCGCAAGTTGAGAGAAGCCTTGGAAATCGAAAAAGAGACCGGTTAACCTCAACGGGGACGATGGGTGGTTGGTTAGCGGATGTTGGATTCCTACTCTTCATTCCCTTCTATATATATATTTTTAATTAATTATTATTATTATTATTATTTTTATTATTTTATATATATATATATATATATATATATATATATATATATATAATATTTTTTTTTATTATGCTTGTTTATTTTTAATCTTATGGTTTTTATTATATTTCATATTATTATAATTTAATTTTTAATACTCTAAATATTATATATATTTATTTATTTACTTATTTGTATTTTTATATTTTTTTGTAATTTTATTTTATTTTATTTTTAAGTTATTTTCAATTTTATTTAGTTTTATCATTTTGGTTGATATTTTAACTTTTAATATTTTAAATTAGTAGAAATTCTTTTCGGTAATAATCACATGCAAAAAGAACGAGGTCGACGCGTTTCGAACCAACCAATGATGGTTCATCATCGGGACTATGTGAGAGATCAGATCCAGACAATAAGTATAAATAGATGTAGAAATGACTCAACTAGCCGTTAGAAAGAAAAGAAAAGAATAAATATATTAATTATTATTCTAAAAATAAAAATAAAAATTTTTATTCTTCAAGAATATATTGGTTAATTTTATTTTATTAAGAATAAAAATAAATAACATTCCTATTATAAACATTACGCACTTAATAATAAATTAAATAGTTTATCATTATTTTATATTTTTTGATTTCAATTCCTAGGTTTAGTCAAACTAGCCGTTATTTTACAAACATGTAGTAGGAGATTTTTATAGTTTTATATTTAAAAAAATAATAATAATAATAAAAATAAAATAAAAAATAAAATATTAATATTAATATTAATATTTTTGTACATTTATCTATTTATTTTTTATTTTTAAAATTTATGATACAATTTTTAAAATAAATTATTACTATTTATTTATTTTCTTATTTTTTTTTTATTTGTATATTTTATTTAATTTAATTTTAATGTATTTTATTAGTTATTTTTATTTTATTTTGAATTCTATTTGGTTTTATTATTTAGGTTGATATTTAATATTTTAATCTTAAATATAAAATTAAAAAATAACATAAAATAAATAAATAAGAAATATATATATATATATATATATATATATATATATATATATATATATATATTTATAATTTATTTATATTTTTTTCCTAGATTTAGTCAAACTAGCCGTTATCTTACAAACGACTAGTTGAAGATTTTATTATCTATTTAATTGGGTTATCCGATCAGATTCTTCATCTTGTCTGATGATGAACCACCTTGGTTGAGTTCGAAACACGTCGACCAAAATTATTACGATGTGATTTTTACCGAAAGATTTTCTCACAATTTATGGATCACGAAGCCAAATTCCTAATATTTCATAAAGTCGTTAATAAAATTAAATAAAAAAAAGTCTCATATAAATGCGAGAGATTTAAAAAATAAGTGAGTTCAACTAAACAATAATTAATTCTAAATATTAATAAATATATTTTTTATTGTCATAATAAGAGTTGTGTTTAAATCGAGATTTTTTAGAATTTCTTGCAAATTTGTGATTTTGAAAAAAGTTTATGGTCAAATCTTTATTCACTTTTTTTTAAATTAGTTTTTTTTGACTACATATATGAATACAATATCCTAAAAACCCATGAATTATTTTTATTGTAAAAAAAACACCCCCCAAATATTCCAATGAATTTCTTTACAATTCTATACAAATTAGATGTAAAAAAAACTACTTTTTAACTAACTCTACACATATCATATATTAGTGAGTTATATTTAACTAACATATACTTATTATATTTATTATCTAACTAACAAATAATAGAATGAAAATATTTATACGAGTTTATTGTATTATATCTCTTAACAATGTATAAGTATTTCGTTATAATATTAAATTTAATATATTTTTTGTTATTAATATTAATAGGTTAACTTTAATATTTAGTTTAATATATTAGGTTAATATAAATATTAACATATATTTCGGTATATAGTTGTTATTATTATTATTATTATTTATTAAATTATTTAAATATTGTTGATTACTTATTTGTTTATTTTTTTATAATTTTAATTTATTATTAAACTTATTATTATTTTTTTAAGGTGACTATTCATGATTTATAATTTTTTTAGATAAATTATATATAAAATCTATGGTTAATGTGTTTCTAACCACTTCTTGTGGTTCATCATCACTAATAAAGATGGTTAATGTGATTCAAGTGAACAAATAAATACAATAAAAAATGAAATACATAAGATATAACCTAAATAAAAAAAATATAATATTTTATTCAAATAAAATATTAAAAACATAAAACAAAAAAAAGTCTCGTGCTAGCCTCTTTGACCTAGGCACCACCACTTTGGTTTTCTCTTGAAAAGCAACAAAAGATGAAGAATATTGTATATAGAAAATTTATTGAAGAGATCAATGTATTTTTTTGAATCTACCTACAAAACAATAATAAAATATGTATAAGAATTTTAGGTGAAAATCACATGTAAGAAATTTTTGTCAACGCCTTTACGATGAAGGCCCGGCCCTCATGTACGGGTGGCACAACACGGTCTTTTAGATTCAAACTTTAATATATTATTGTTGTGGTACATGTTTAACATATGCCAACT
The DNA here is from genome assembly GCA_034641835.2 of Pinus albicaulis. Classification (NCBI taxonomy): domain Eukaryota; kingdom Viridiplantae; phylum Streptophyta; class Pinopsida; order Pinales; family Pinaceae; genus Pinus; species Pinus albicaulis. The sequence continues at coordinate 272,150,661 of CM076576.1, forward strand.
CGGACTTAAGATTTTGACAATGGTTAAATGAAAATATAACAATACGAATCAATTGCATTTAAGGTTGGTGTACATATGATCTATTGGTTGTCGTAACAATCCACCTCCGCATTTATCACTCTCCCTCGAGCTACGGTGTATTAACTACACTCCGATTCCGCGCCACACTCTCACACTTGTAACTACGCTCACGGTTGTATTGCTATTCCTTTGCCAAGCTGAGGCGGGAGGAGGGTTTCTTCGACCTCTGTTGGTCTTCCAAACTTTGCGAGGGTTTCTTCACGGCGCTTTCGCATTTCTAGGCAAGGTAATGGGTACTTTCTGTTAAATCGAAAGCGAGACTTTGCTCTTGTCTCTATCACGTGGCCTCCTGTTACCATTAGTCTCCTTTCGATTCTGCAATGGCATTTACCAACTATTTGTATGTAACTCCTTCAGCGGTGGTTTCCTTGTTGTTTCAAATGCATGTTCGTTTCTCGTCTTTAATTGTTAACAACTATTTGCTTTGTCGATTTTTCTCTCCGAGGTTCGGGCCGACCAGAACTCCTGTGGCCGCCTACGGTTCAAAGAAAAACACACATACTTAATCTTTTACGGTTTTATACTCTGCTTGCTTCTATTTGTGGCTCTAATCATTCCGCTCCTTCGTGAGTAGGACTCGTTGGTTCGAAACACAGTTTACTTATTTCTGCTCCAATCCCAAATCTTCAGGTGAGTTACTGTTATGGTATGCTTGTTTGGTTTACGAGGTTTACTCCGTTATTTCGATAGCACATCACCATGTAATAGTGCTGAAGCGTTCTAACTCCGAACGTTTGTGGATAATGTGCGGGACTTGCTTCCTTCGGTCAAAACCACTGGCTACTCGTCCCTCGGCGACTAAATAAACCCTATGGGTAGGGTCGACTCCATTTCGTTTACTGCTCGTAGCTTAGGGTTTGTAAATCATTTTCGTTGCTAGCTCTGCTTTGTTGTGGGATTTCTGTTGGTTGACAAATTTCTCGATGTAATTTATTAACGATATGAAATGGCTTCGGGAACTTTGCGGTTCTGCTTTGTAATTGTGTTTCTTTTGTGATTCAAACCCTCACTCGATTACATGTCACATACTACGTTTCTCTTTGAATAGTTTTGAAAACTCGGCAAACTTTTTAAATGTTTAATGCAGAAATGTTTTTCTTGTAATGAAGTACGACTTTATCTTGTGTATAGAAAATCACCTGGTCTCGTGTGTAATTTCTTCTTCGTTTAGTTTCTCTGTGAGAAAATAAGAATGGAACTCCGCTCTTTGCTTGCTCTGTGCGTATCTTCCACTATCTTGTTGCCTTTTAGTAGTATGAAAAGAAAAAAAAATTTCTTCCTCCTGTACGTAGTGACCTTCTCTGTTCAAATTTTTAGTTTACATATAAATCAATTCTATTTTGCGTTCTCGGACATAGGAATTACACATATATTAATGTGGAAATAAACAAATAATCTTCACAATATTCGATGCAAATTAACAAGTTGGCTGGAACAATTTTGGTTGCGAGATGGTTTTTTTTCAAACTTTGTTTTTCTCGTATTCTCTAGATGGAAATCGAACCTACAAAATATGATTTTTTTTCTATTTACATGCACGTAGGTGATAATGCTGTTTTGGTTTTCGGTTGAGCTATCGACCGCATTATTCTAACTACATTTCCAGTTTCATAAAAAAAAGCTTCTAATTAAACTACAAAAACGTATTATTCTCCTAATTCTACTTTGTTCTTGTCCAAATAACGAATAATAAAAGTAAATAAAACACGGGTTTAGTAACTTTGTCCATAAACACATGTAGCGGTGAGCCGATCGACCATCTTTCGTCTACTCCGAGTTAGATGCTCTGCATCACTTTCAAACAAGTGAGTGTGGTTCATCATCGTCACGACAAGATGGTGAAAAAACACTAGCTCGTTCCATGTTTCGACGGTGTGGTTAATCATCATCGGGACAAAATGATGAACCACACTAGCTCGTTCGAAAAGAGGTTGACAAAAAATTCATGTGATTTTCACAGAAAATTATTATACACATTTTATGGATCACGAAGCCAAATTCCTAATAATAAAATAATGATATATTTCCTAACAAAAGAATAAGAAAATTTTTGTTACCATGTTATTCCAAACATGAGAGGTACACTTAAAAAAATTATGAATTTTGGTATAAGAAAAATTAACAATTATAAAAAAATTGTTGAGCGTTGGAGGCAGTGTTGACTTATTTAACAAATTTATTTTCATTTTAATGAAAAAAAATAAACCTTATAAAAAAATGTTACCACATAAAGGGGTTTGACCCAAGTACTTTTCTGCAAGTTAAACCTTACCTTATAAAATATGCCAACTTTCTACAAGATGTCTTTTTACTTAATTTACAAATTTCTTAAAATATATGACCCTTTTCATGTTCAAATATAACCTAATATATATTTAAATATATTTAAATTCAAAATAATAATTATATATATATATAATTAGTAAAATTTAAATAATAAAAAATATTTCAAAAATATTTGAAAAACACTTAATGAAATTAAATAAAACAAAGATACAAATCTAAGAGACTTCCAAAAATATGTGAGTTCAATTAAACAATAATTAATTCTAATATATATAAATATATTTTTTATTGTGTAATGAGTGTTTAAATTTGATTTTTTGGAATTTCTAGCAAACTTTGTGATTTTGAAAAAGTTTATGGTCAAATTTTTTATTCACTTTTTTTTAAATTAGTTTTTTTTTACTATATATATGAATACAATATCCTAAAAAACCCATGAATTATTTTTTATTGTAAAAAAACCACCCCCGTATATTCCAATGAATTTCCTTTACAATTCTATACAAATTAGATGTAAAAAAACTACTTTTTTTAACTAACTCTAGAGTTATATTAGTGAGTTATATTTAACTAACATATACTTATTATATTTATTATCTAACTAACAAATAATAGAATTAAAATATTTATACAATTTATTCTATTTATATCTCTTAACCATGTATAAGTGTTTGGTTATAATATTAATATTAATATATATTTTTTTATTAATATTAATATTTAGTTTCATATATTTGGTTAATATAAATATTAACATATATTTAGGTATATCATGTTATTATTATTATTATTATTTATTAAATTATTTAAATATTGTTAATTACTTATTTGTTTATTTTCTTATAATTTTATTTTCTTATTAATCTTTTTTATTATTTTTGAATGTGACCAATGATAATTCATAATTTATAAAAGTTTTTTTCTAGATAAATTACATATAATTTTTAAAATCAATGTGTTTCTAAACCATTTATTGTAGTTCATCATTACTATAAAGATGGATAATAGTGATGCAAGTGAAACAAAATAAATACAATAGAAATACAACAAATATAATGTAACATAAATTAAAAAAATATAATATTTTATTCAAATAAAATATTAAAAACATAAAACAAAAAAAACTGTACTATGATAGGCATACATATATATCTTAAATATATAGATATATATATATATAGAAAAATTTATGAAAAGATCAAAAATTAAAATTAACTCCAAAAACAATAAAAAAATACAATAAAAGTGAGAAAAACAAAAAGATTATGGCTTTAACCTTAAAGACATCATTTTAAAAATAAAGAAAATATAAACAAAAATTAATACGATATCAAAATGGCTATGAAAACTAATGTACATAAATGTAAATATATGTAAGATTCAAAGGATAAATTTAAATTTATTACTATATGATCTATTTATTTCCTCTATTTTCTCTTTGTATATATTATTATTAATTCCTTTGGGAGTATTTAATCTCATTAGGTATTAACCATTATTATTACTATTTATATATAAAAAGTCATGTAAAATTTTTGTTTACCTAATTATTTATTTATTTTATTTTTATTATTTTAATTTTTCTCCTAAATATACTTTGTTTTTTAATTTTTATTGTTTTATTAGTTTTATTTTAATGGTTATTTCATTTTGAGTTCTCAAGAATCTTTCCTATTTATTTTGATTTTTATCATTTTATTTTTCAAATAGTCTTAAAGTGTGACTTTTTGAAAAATTTTCTTGTTTAGTTTTCCAATCTCATTCGGGTAATAATTCATTGAATTCACAAGCTTGAAGGGTGAACTCTTCACAATAGTAAGTGTCCTCTGGGGTCCTTTGCGAGTGTTGAATCTATATATGCTAGTCAAAAAAATCATTTTAAACACCACAAATCAAGATTTGACCACAATTTTTTCATCGTATTCCGATGTGAGAAATCTACGAAAACTCTAAAACATCACACTTAAAGACAACTCCTTATATTTTTTCTCCAAACGGTCTTTTGATTTTGATTTTGATTATTTTATTATTGAGTTTTTCCTTTAATGTGACTTTTTGAAAAAAATTTTCGCATTTAATTTTTCGAATCTAATTAGTGTAAAATAATACAAGAATTCATTGAAATTCACAAGTTTGATGGGTACACTATGCATGAATCGAAAGTTCCCTATGGGTTTTTCAAGGTGTTGAATACATATATGTAGTCAAAAAAACTAGTTTGAATAACAAAACTCAAGATTTCACCTCAACAAATTTCGTTGGTTTCTCGCTAGAAATGGCTAGAAAATCCATCGAAACTCCAAAAAATTTCGAATTAAAGACAACTCATTTTACTATATTTCTTCTAAAAATTACTTCATTTCACTTTTGTCCTTATGATTTAGTTCTCAAGACTCCTCCCGATTTATACATATTGTTTTTTTTTCTAAATAAGTCTACTTCTATTATATAATATAGGTCATAAAATTACATTCGTCATCCTCTAGAGTTGGCAAGCTAATTCTCAAGGGAAATCCCAAATTCAAAATAGAAAAATAGCGGCTAACCCAAACTGGGAAACCAACCCATAAAATGTGTTCAATGAAATTCGAGTGAGATGCCCATTTAGGGAAACCAACCCATGAGATGTGTTCAAGAACTTTCGAGTGAGATTCCCATTTAGGGAAACTAGGTATGTTAATACCATATCTATACCCGAAAATAAGAAGAGACAAATCGTTTGGATTTGAGCAAAAATTAATCGAAAAAAAGCATAAAGAGTAGAACCTACTTGTTAAGTTGTTGATTTCTGTCATCACTACAAGGAAAAAGGGCTCGTCTAGTGAAGGTTATAAAGGAGGTTTTTAGTGTTATAAAATTGGTCAAGTTGTCAAAAAAACGTTTACTACGACATTTGTTTTTTGTAATGGAGGTTTTGGTGGAGTTTTTAACGAGTTTCAACACAACTAAAAAAAATGGGCGGTTAGAGGTTATTACGGATGTTTTTTTTCATCGATGCACTACTAAGGTGTCAATGCACCGAGTGCGTGTCATATAGAAGGTCAGCCGGGTGGTTGAAGGTGCATGCTACCGAGTCGTAAAGGTATACTAGCTGCACTCGACACACTCTAGGTGATACAACACATTGAGATGTTCTAATTCGTATTGGGATTTGCGCAGCTTCCCATATGTCGTATCAACGCACTGGTACGTAGTCTTATATATGCGCACCGATGTGCGTATCGGACAAACACATCGATTGTTGTAATTCATATTGGTATTTGTGCGATGCCCAAAGTTCGTACAAATGCACCGTGCATAGTCTCATATAAATACACCGGGTACGCAGTATCGCACAAACACACCGAGATTTATAATTTGTATTGGTATTTGTTCGGTGCCCATAGGTCATAGAAATACACTAGTGTACGGTAACTAGCATGCATCTGGTGTTCATTTTGTATTTGTTAGAAACATCGACCTTTCGATGATGCAATTATTGTGATTTTTAAAAATTCATTATTAATCAAAATTCGACATATCTTATAACAATATTCATATTAATTAAATTTTTATTAATGAATTTGAATGTAATGTTTAGATTAATTTGTTATATCATATTATAATTATTGTGATTTTTTTAAAATTTATTATTCATCAAAAGATGACACATATCTTATAACAATATTCATATCAATTAAACTTTTATTAGTGCATTTGAATGTGATGTTTGGATTAATTTGTTATATCATATCATGAGATTTCACATCTCTTCATTATAATATTTAATCATCCATAAATCTAATGAGTGGTGCTACATTTCACATCGACGATGGAGAACACAATAAAATAAATTAAAACATATTATATATATATATATATATATATATATATATATATATATATATATATAAGACAGTCTTTTGTCATACAAAATGGGGCGATGAGTGGTATCCCTTTGTCTTTCAATTGCGACACTATGTCCATTACATTAAACAAAATGTCCGATTTCACACACAAATATTTCAAAAAAATACAATGCCTTGCTTTGATATCCAAACATAATGATCATCGTTCTTCGCTTGAACCGTTGTCACTCCTTGGGCTACTTCCACGACTTGGGTTATTTTTTCGTGAATGTTTTGTTCACGTGTTGATTTTTTCTTCTTCTTCACCTTCCATCTACAAACATAAAAATAAATTGTAATGAGTGCATATACATTGGTGAGAATAATGAAAATTACTATATTAAATAATATACATTAATGTAAATCGAAAATAAATGACGTACCATAGCAACTATTGACTCATGAACTAGACACATTCTTTCAAAACCATGCAAGTATGCAAGTTTTCAAGGTTTGATTTGTTGGCACAGATTCCATAGTTTGTTTCCTACAAGTTGTATACCCCATAACAAATCATATATTTAATATAAAAAGATTTTTTTATACTATTAATTATAGACGTGAGATAAGTAAAACAAGATTGATAGATGCTTATAAATTCCACAAATAATTTGTGATATGCCAACATATACTCACAACCCATATTTAACCCAATGTCAATCAATTCGTCTCATGTTTCTTCATTGTATGTTAGCACTTGTTTGAAGACATTCAATGATGATTTTTGTAAAAAAACTTAAAAATATACCAAAATGAAATGTAGTTAAGTTGTTATAAGGAAGTAACAATTACTCACAAACTTAGATATCAACCCTTTTTTTTCCTTGTCGTCATGTTTTATGTGTTGAATGGGTTCCATTTTATTTTCTTTCTCGCAAGAAAATACCTCAAAATTAATATTTAATGCTAAATTGTTTATTAATTGTACCTAATGATCAAAAAATTCAATGAGTACATATTACATTTGAAGCACGTTGTTGTTGAGATGGCTCCTCCTACGATGCAATTTTGTCCATTTATTTGACCATCTCCTTATACACCTTTTTGGACATTCCTACTCGCATATTTCGATATCATCTCATTCATATTTTTGAGATTTTCATAATCTTCCCTGAAAAATGTAACATGACAATAAACTATTATATTGCTATATGAAAAGTAAATATAACAAAAATGATATTTATAAATAATTCTAGAAAAAAAATTTATAAGTGTATTAATTTTTCATTCCTTCTTTTTTGTTATTGTACGTTTTTGCTATTAAAAGTTTCACATGTCTCATTGACCAATTCTCTAGAAACTCTTCATGTAGTTTAGATAAAATTTGTTTCTTGGAATCATTGGATTGATTTTTTTGTATTGTAAGTGGAAAGAACGTCTATACATTTGTTCCACTAGATCCCTCAAACATTTGTAAAAGTTTTTTCCCCCATTCGTTAACCTCCAACACCACTCTAGATGAGCTAAGGAGCAATTCATTTTTCATTTGCATGTTCTATTTTTTTTCTTTTCTTAGAACAACATTCCTTTTTTGAGTTTTTGGTCCCCGTAGAACATTAAGTAGATGTGAATTAATAGATTTTTTGGAACATTTTATCTAATAATTTTAAGTATATTATTAATGAAAATTAAAAAAAGAAACTCATTCAATTCGATTCATCCCTTTGCAATTTTTTCCATCAAGATTTTATGCTCTTCTAGTCGTAGATAAGAAATAATCTTATCGAGCTTTATCATTTTTGTGGCTCGCATGATACGAGTAAACAATACATATTAGTTAAACTTACATATAGTTCAAAAATAATATAGTTTTTAAAGAATTTACAAAGAACTTGCCTTTTTTTATTTTCTTGATGTGTTATCAGCATTTTGGTTATTTGATCTCTTTTCAACCATCTTTTTATCAATATGAAACATGTATCATATCATTCATTAATATATTTTATAAATAAATTATCAACTTTTCGAGTAAAAAAAATATCAAATAACTAGTGTGCTTTTCATGGTGTACGCATTCTTTGTTGGGGGGGTGGTATTATCAACGGATCGCCCAAATAATATAAAACACCGTACGGTGCTCTACGTCAAAAAGGTGCAATGATGCGCTACATGTTAACCATCTGCACCGATTAACGAGAGAAAAAATAATAAAAATCGTCTAGTGTTACCTTTTGTAGCATATGGGTGTCGTGGAGGCGGTGCGACCTATTCTTATAAATGCCCTCGTGCAAACAAGGGACCACCGTATTATGCTCTTTGTCAACTAGGAGACCCAGTATGTTATATGTTACAGGTGCACACATTAACAAAAAATAAAAAATTGATTTTGCCAAAAAATACATCAGTGGTGCATTATAATGAACTAGCGCACCTGAGTGCCCTATTCTACATATGACACACGATATTTTAATTTTAATTAATTTTAATTTTTTTATCAAAAAGTACGTGCACCGTGTGTCGGGATAAGACATTGCACCAGATGCACTAGGTTACATAAGGCGCACAAATTGAAAAAGTTCTATCTTTTTAAAAATTCATGCAAGGGCCGACATGTATTGGAATCCGACTATGCAAGTCGTGTCATGGGTTAGATGTCATAGGCCTATATATATATATATATATATAGCAATAAAAAACCCTATAAATCTAAAATTAAAAGCCCTAATTATGAAATGAAGAAACAGGGGAAGAAGCAAGGGAAAAAAACAAAAAGAATGAAGGGTTTAGGGTAAAGTGGATTTTTTTTGTTTCGTTTTTGTTGCTAAAAATGAAACAACAAATTGAAATTTTTTATTGATTCGCATAAAAAATACCGCACAAAATCTTAAAAAAATAATAAAATTTAATCATGACATCGTTTGAAATTCTATGCTATAGTGGTTTGAATCATAAGAGGTTTGGAATTCTAATTATCTAAGTACTTTTGTTTGAAAGTATTTCGGTGATCCGCATTGCTTTCATGCTCTCTTGCTCCGGGAATGTCTCTCCCGCAAATCTCTAGCTGATTTGTTTTGCAAAAATAGTGAAATAGTGAAAAGTTTTTTAGTATTTAAAGAATTGTTTTATGAAATTATATTTTTGAAAATATTTTTTTGCCCATGTTTTGATTTAACGTTTTTTTTTCACTTTAAAAAAATAAAGTTACGTTTCTTTTATTCGTGGCTTTTTGTCACCCTGTGCATCAATTAATAACACCACATGGGTGCATCATTTAATAACACGACATCGGTGCGGTTAACGTACATAAGCACCGATAACAATAACTCTATTTTTAAGGCACCAAAACTACTTTTAATTGTGGGCGCTAAAATTGATTGTTGATTTTACTCAAATGCAGACGAGAAAATATCATAATTATATCAAATGGAAAATTCTTCAAAATCTAGCTCATTCCATAATATTTCTTAAAGTCCATCGCAAAGTTCATGTTATCCATCTCGAGATGTAATATTTACTTCATATTTTATTTAAATTTCATTATCTAATTGAATTTATGTTTTTTATCCATGTCAATCATCTTAATAAAATTTATAATTTATACAAATTTGCAGGTTCATAAAACATCGAAGCTCTTATTAGGAGCGACATACCTCAAGGCGTATTTGGTAGATGAAAATGGACGGCTTTCTTCACCTTGCCATTTGTAACAATATTGCATCTTCTAGCCACAATCTCAAGACAATGATGGTAATAATAATTGTTTGGTATATTAATGTAATTATTTCAATTTCAAACAAATTAATCATGCATTGTCAACATTTTTACTAATTGATATCATATATTTTGTACTAATCATGTTCAAATATATTTTTTGAAATTATTAGAATTCTAGTGATGATGAGTGACCTACCTACCATCTTCCATTGCACCCCACGACAATGTTAAATCAAGAGAAGGATGAATTAAGAGAAAAAATTAGAGAGGAATGATACCAAGAATGGTTGAATCAACCATCGTCTCAATTCCCGCTATGTCCGGATTCACCAATTAGGAATGAATACAACAATAGTAGTTCTTCACAAGGTGGCAATGGAGGTAATAAAATAGTGGTTGGTATGGATGATTACCTAAGGGATATGAGTGCCATGGATACAATGTTTTTAGATTCATTCCAAAACAATGATCGACTAGGAGATGATGCTCATATCGTTGACACCTTTTTTTGAAAGCCTTAAATTTTCTTACACCACTCCCTCTCTTTGTTAGAAAATTATATATTATAGAAAGCAATGGAACACATAAAATATGTGGAAAATACAAGCACACAAAACACATAAAAACTAGAGAGACACGGATATACGTGGTTCACCCAAGCTTTGGGCTATGTCCACCCCCAAAAAGCTAGTCCTTTCCTTTCTATTATCCAGCAAAATGAAGAGACAAAACCTACAACGAGATCCAATGTAATATCCCCTATTCTCTCTCACGTTCTCCATATCCGTTTTCTCGCTGCTAAGAATACACACACCATATACGTACGTAATGTAATACCCTCATAAAAGCGAGGGTTGCCTTCTAGGGAAAAAAAACCCTAAACTAAACATAACTTCTACCATCAGATCATTTGCCTAATGAATGGCCCGGATTGAATAGAAATTACTATACTTTTACAAGGCAATTTTACATCGTTTTAGCTTGCGGGGCGCTCGCCCCGAAACCCCACACCAAGGGGGGGGCTCCATAACTCACCGCCGCCCCCCGGGACCCCCCCCCCATGGCAGCGATTAATTACGAGCGACATTGCCACCCCATTTAAGGTACGGGGTCCAATGTCGTGATACAAAGTAAACAAGATAATCGGGGCTCCACACCCAACAATCTCCCACTTGGAGACCGATTGTAGTAACTCCACCGCTACTTGATTTGTTGGACAATGAATCCTCTTTGGACCTGGCTATTTATCATCTTCATCGTCATCCTTGAAGACCAATTGAAAATGAGCACATTCTCGGTTTCTCCCCTCGGTTACAACTTTTGTTAGCATATCTGCAGGGATTTTGGCTAGTGTGTATTTTTTCCAGCTTCAATCGTCCATCTTCCAATACCGACCGTATGAAATGGTACTTGAGCCGTATGTGTTTAGTCCTAGAATAAAATGATGAGTTCTTTGCAAGATGAATGGCACTTTGGCTATCACCGTATAACGTGCCCATATCATGCTTCTTACCCAATTCATCCATAAACCTTTGTAACCAAATCATTTTCTTACTAGCCTTTGTAGCGAAAGAACATACTCGCTCTACGTTGTTGAAAGTGCAACAAAAGTTTGGATTTTTGAAACCCAATTGACAAATGTTCCACTTACAATGAATACATATCTTGTATTGCTCCTCCTGTTATCTCTCTCACCCGCCATACTCTGCATCAACATATCATCTGTAGAGCAATGTTTGAACCACCAAAGCATAATTCTTGATTTTTTGGTACCTCTCATATATTTGAGAATCCATTTTATTCCCATCCAATGTTATTTTCTTGGATTATTCATGTACCGCTACAAATCCCATTGCATGTGCAATATCGATGCCTTGTGCGAGACCATTTCATACATTAAGCTTCCAAGTGCCGATGCATATGGAACTTTAGACATATAATCCATGTCTTCTTGGGTCTTTGCGTACATCTCCTTACTAAGTTTGAAATGGTTAGCAAAAGTCGTACTCGATTGATTTTGCATTGTGCATATTAAATCTTTTCAACACCTTTTATATGTACTCATTTCCGAGACAAGTGTTAATTTTCGATTTTTTCCTATCTCTCGGTTATTCTCATCCCAAGGACTGTTTTGCAGCTCCCAAATCCTTCATTGCAAATGAATTTGCCAATTTTTGTTTGAGCACATTTATTTCCTTCATCTTAGACCCTACAACAAACATGTCATCTACATACAATAACAATATAATATAGCTGCCATCATTTTTCTTTTTTAGATAAAAATAATGATCAGAGTGACATCTAGTATAACCTTGTTCATACATAAACTTGTCAAATTTTAGATACCACTGCCTTGGAGCCTGTTTTAAGCCATACAAGCTCTTATTTAACCTACACACCAATTTATCTTTCCCTTTGACCTCATATCCTTCTAGTTGCTACATGTATATCTCTTCCTCCAAATCTTCATGGAGAAATGTTGTCTATACATATAACTATTCAAGATGTAAATATTCCGCTACTACAAGACTTAAAATAGTTATGATTGAATTCATCTTAACAACAGGAGAAAATATTTCATAAAAATCAATACCTTTCTTCTGTGCAAATCCCTTCATCACAATTCTAGCTTTGTACCTTTGTTTTCCTCTATCTTCTTCCTTCAGCCTGTAAACCCATTTATTCTACAATGGTAAAACCCAGTGAAAATCGTACTGAGTCCCCACCCTTCAAGTGATACCATGAGCTCCCATTCTCTTCCATGTTGTTCCTTTTCATTTCTTCCTGCTTTCAACCCGCATTTTTGTTATCTGTGTTCCCACCAGTTTGCTTTCAACGATAATAATAAGTTTGTATGAGAGCATCGTTTTGTGTCCATTTATCCAAGAGAACTTAAACACCATCTCTGTGTGTCGGAGGTGCTCGGTTACCGTTGTATGTTTGTTGTTGTCAGTTGATTATTGCTATTTTGAAAATTTTACTTTTTAGTTGTCTACCTATGAAATCTCCTGGTATTCCTTTCTTTCTTTTTTCTCGTTTTTTTCCCAATCTATCTTTATATGTATATTCTTTTTTGTTGGAATACATCACCGCTCCTAATGATTTTTTGATTTTCATAATCATATAAGCGATAACCAAATCATTAACACCATATCCAATAAAGGTACATTTCTTTGATTTTTCCTCAAGCTTTGTTCTATTTTCTTTATTAATATGGACAAAGGCCTCACAACCAAAAGGCTTTAAAAAAGAGTAGTTTACCTTTTTACATGTCCATGCTTCCTCTGGAATACCACCATCCAAGGAACTTGAAGGCCCTCTGTTTATTAGATAAACAGAAGTATCTACAGCATCTGCCCAAAATTGTAAAGGCAATCCTGCATGCAATCTCATGCACCTTGCACGCTCCATGATTGTTCTGTTCATCCTTTCTGACACACCATTTTCTTGTGGTGTTTTTGGAACTATCTTCTCTAAGAATTTGTTGCTTTATCACATTTGGTTTGGCAACCTCACGTAAGATTTTCTCCTTATCGTCTGAAAAGGAAAGCCTTTCCGTTTCGTTTCAACCAAAGTATTTCACTATTGAAAGAATGTTATATTACTTATTTTGAATATAACAATCCAATAATGTATAATACAATAGTGAGACACTTAGGATGGATACCCCAGGTGTCCCCACACCTCTGACAGCAAGCCTGACTTTTTTGCTCTTTTTCCAACTTCAGAACTGACTTTTTGTTTTTCTATAAATGCACTTTCAGAACTAAATATATTTCTTCAAACCCGACAACAAATTTCTTGAGTGAAGAATCTTCATCCCCTTCTCACTCATGTGTTCGAGCCTATGATGCCATAATGCTACATCTGCTCCTTTGGAAGTTAAAGCATTAACAGAGTTAGAAATACCATTGCATAAATACAATGTACCAACCCTTTCGCCTTTTGTTATTACCAGGGCTCCTTAATTTGCTTTTATCTGTGTAGTTATTGCATAACCTTTCATCATTTAACTGGCTTTGTTGAACTGATTTTTTCTTAGATCTAACATGCCTTACTCTCTTGTTATTCATTGGTTTCTATTTGATATTTTACAAGAACTTACCCATTCCAAATACCTCTTACGTGTTTATTACCACTTCCAAACGGAGCTCTAATATTCAAAATTTTCATTGATAGTCATGAAAATATTTCTTATTAGGTGTGGCATGGAATGAAGCCCCTGACCCAAGAATTAGTAACATTTTCAAAAGAAAGAATCAAAGAATCTTGTAACACATCACCTGTCACATTTGCTTCATGATTGTTTTATTGTTGTGCATCTCCTTCTTTTCCCTTCCGAGATCTACAGTCTTTCTTCAGGTGTCCTTTCTTTCCGTATTTCCAGCACATTATCCCTGATCTGAAGTTTGATCTGCCTTTTCTTGATTTACTGCAATATCCTGAGCTCTTTCCTCTTTCCATTTTCCTTCCCCTAGACTCTACACTCAAAGCATTACCCGATGCCTCACCAGAGCTTTTCCATCGCATTTCCTCACTAAGGATAACACTAAAAACATCATCAAACTTTAAAGTACTAGGTCTAGAGACATAGTTACTAATGGCCATTACTAAACCATTCCAACTCTCTGGCAATGAGCACTAGAATAACAGAGCTCTAACTTCATCATCAAATTTTACCCCTACAGAACTTAACTGACTGGCAACTGTATTAAAATAATTTAAATGGTCTACAACAGATCCACCTTCCAACATCTTCATATTAAATAATCGTTTCATAAGAAATACCTTGTTTGAGGCTGAGGGTTTTTCATATAGTTTCGCCAAAGTTTGCATCAAACCCTCTGCTGTTGTTTCCTTCGAAATATTGAAGGTCACTGACACTGCAAGGCACAATCATACTGTTCCGAGTGCCTTTCTATTGAGAATGTTCCATTCCACGTCTGTCATGGCTGCCAGATTCTTTTTTTTTCTGCTCAATGGTAGGTATAGATCTTTTTGATATAGATAATATTCCATTTGCATCTTCCACAACGAGAAGTTTTGGCCATTAAATTTCTCGACCCTAAACTTACCATCTTCCGCCATTGTTCCCACTGGAACCAGGAACCCTTCTTTCTTGCGAGTTTATCAGCCAAATATACCTTCAGCTCTGATACTAGTTGTTAGAAAATTATATATTATAGAGCAATGCAACACATAAAATATGCGAAAAATACAAGCACACAAAACACATAAAACCAGAGAGACAGAGATATACGTGGTTCACCCAGTTTGGGCTATGTCCACCCCAAACAACCAGTCCTTCCTTTGTATTATCCAGAAAAATGAAGAGACAAAACATACAGTTGATCCACTGTAATATCCATTGTTCTCTCTCACAGTATCCCTATCAGTTTCTCGCTCTGAGAATACACACACCATACATATACACAATACAAGACCCTCATAAAAGTGAGTGGTTTCCTTCTAGGGAAAAAAACCCTAAACTAAACATAACTTCTACCATCAGATCATTTGACTAATGAATGGCTTAGATTGACTAGAAATTACTAAACTTTTACAAGGCAATTTTACATCTGTTTTTAGTTTCAAGGGCGCTGCCCTCGAAACCCTCCGCCAGGGGGGGCTCCATAAAGTCGTTGCCAACCCCCCATGGCAACAATTAATTATGGGCAGCGTTGTCACCCCATTTAAGGTACAGGGGTCCAATGCTGTGATACAAAGTAAACGAGATAATCAAGCTCCACACCCAACACTCTTTGGACCTAGCGGTCAGTCAAAGTATACCCATTTTGGGACAACAATGTTACTGTACAACTTGAAAGAAAATTTTGGCTTGTTGAATGCATGTTTCTCAGAAATTTTGAGGTAAGTTACCATAAATTCCTCCGTCATATAAATTTTATGAACGTTAATAATTATATCGAAATTAATGTACATTTAATATTTTCCATAATGATCACAAACTACAGGTTATTCAAAGATAAGGTTCTTCCGAGTGATAATGTCTTGCCCGAAAGCTGTGAAAAGGAAAAGAAATTGTTGAAAATGTTGGATGTTGAGTACATATCATATCATGCATGTCCAAATTATTGTATTCTATATAGAGGAGAATATGCAGACAAAGAGATATGCCCGAAATGTGGGCATGACAGGTATGATAAGTAAAAAAGGAAGGGTAAATCACGTGGTCCTCCTTTTAAGATATTGAGGCACATGCCTATAATCCCAAGGATTCAAAGGCTCTTTCATGGTAAAGAATTAGATATGTTGTAGGGATTGCATGCATCACACATAAGTGAGTTGGGAGTTATGCGAATCCCAACTGATTCAATAGACATGAAGCATATAGAGGATACATGGCCCGAAAAATTCAAGGATGAAGCACAAAGTCTACGACTCAGCATATTCATGGATGGCATCAACCCATATTCCCTCCAGAACACCAACTATTCTGTTTGGCATGTAGTAGTGATAAATAACAATATCCCTCCATGGTTGTCCATGAAGAATG
This sequence comes from Pinus albicaulis, assembly GCA_034641835.2. Lineage (NCBI taxonomy): Eukaryota > Viridiplantae > Streptophyta > Pinopsida > Pinales > Pinaceae > Pinus > Pinus albicaulis. Next base: position 272,167,086 of record CM076576.1, read on the forward strand.
AGCATCTTATGTTGGCTCACATAGTCCCTGGTAGAAGACAAGTGAAGAATATGGATGTCTACTTACAATCGTTGGTAGATGAATTGAAGCAATTATGGGATGGGATAAATGTATACGATGTATCAAGACCCATCACAAAAGAGAGGAGTTTTACATTGTATGTCATATGTGCTTACATGACACATGATTATTGAGGCCTAGGAGTTTGCTCTGGTAAATTACATGTTTATTGATTTGTTTATATACGTAACAATATTATTTCACATATTAGTTATTTAGTTTGTTGTAATTTTTTTGATCTTCATGCTATTCTTTAACATGCCATGCATATAAATTGTATACAATAATCTCCTAAGTCTTGCAACAAAATGGTATTTTGGATGTAAATGTTGTGGACCTTCTTTGAACGCTAGATGGTACAGGGACCTATGAAAGCTAGTGTATGATTTCTCCAGGGTATTCTTCCTAGAATAACACCCTTACAGAAGAGAAACATCTACTTTCAATCTTAAATGAGAGAGAACCCAAAGGCCCCTGATAAGGACACTAACTGAATGAATTAAAGCATATGAGAGAGAGAAGGATAAGGAGTTCATAGAAATGTTCGATTCAAATGGGGAGCCTATGTTCGATTATCCATAATTCTTCGATGCCTATGTTGAGAAATTGTCCATTAGGATGAAATTTAAATCTATATTTTATAACCTCCCATATTGGGAGCATCTTAAGATTAGCCACTTATTAGATCTGATGCATATATTTAAAAATGTTTCATCTTCTTTATGGAGGAACATATCATCGAAACAAAGTGACACATTGACTTTTAGGAAATATCTTATTACTTGAAAAACTAAAAAGAAATATTGGCCAAGACGATTAGAAAGTACAGAATCAAAGGCATGCACTAGTACCTATAATTCATGGTATTTCAAAGAAGGTGATGTCCCATGGATTTTTAAGAAAAATGATCTTTCTTTGGAAAAGGAATTTATAATGGGTGTGAGGGTGCCATCTTCATACGGGTATTCACTACGACGTTGCGTTACCGTGGATGACCACTTTTCGGGGTTGAAATCACATGACCATTTGAATCTTATAGGAGTATGTATAATGTCAAAAGAATGATTTTATTATTTGTTATATTAATAAATTTTATCCCATGTGGGGATGATAAAACATAACTAATTTTGTATATTATTGCACGTGTTGTTGAAAATGTTGTCATTGATGGCAAAGGAGTCTTATATAAGAATCTATATAGCAAATGAGTCTCATATAAGCATCAGCATCTGTGAAGAGGATGTTAGTAAACCTCACCAATACAAACCTGAATAAGGACAGGGGACCATAACGAAGCGATGATCATCAACATTGGCTAGAAAATCCAGTGAATCATGCGATATCCTAGTGGGAAACTCAGTCTCGCCCCTCTTGGGCATCATCTATCCCCATGTTGTGGCTCATTTGCATTTACCTTTGAAATATTTTTCAAAAAACCAAAAAAAACATATATGTTAGAAAATGTAAAATTTTGTGTGTCATAGAAGAATTTTGATTTATATATTGGAACATTTAACATTACGTGATGAGATGTGAAGGTGGGTCGAGATGGGCTCAGTCACATAGAGAACAGTTCAAGAGCCAAATCGATGGGCGCGTTCAGAGAATTGCATGCATAACAGGGTTGAGTTGGGCTCATTCGCAAGCTCAGGAGGGACTAGCGTGGTGACATGTTGGATAAACTCAGGAGGTTTACACTATGGAGAAAACAAACTAATTTCCCAAAGGCAAAGAAAGGGTGCATTTCCCTTAAACACTTAAGTGATTTGGAGGAGGCACAAAGGGAAAAACAGATGGTTGGGATCAAAGCACAAAAATAGAGCGGAGAGATACACGGCGGAGATTAAATCGCAAACCTCCAATTGCAAGTTTCAAAGGATATGCATGAGAGTTAAATGTTAAAATCACCGAAGTGTGATAAGCAATGCGGTGGGCACTGATCGGAAATTGCAAATCACAAGTTTTAAAAAATAAGTGCGGAGGTAAATGTTAAATCCACCAAAGTGCGATATGTGATGCGGTGGGGTTTGATCACAAAAGCGCAAGTCACGAATTTTAAAGGATAACCATGGGAGATAATTGCTAAAGTCTCTGAAGTGCGATATGAAATGCCGAGCGAGACTTGACCGCATAGTGTGCATCGCAAGAATTAGAAGGTAAGTGTCAAAGACAAGGTAAAAGCTGTGAAATGCAATGTGCGGGTGGATGCGACGCAGTTTCAAAGGTGAATTCAAAAGGTTTTCAGACATGGAAGTAAGTCATTTTCGTGTTTTAAACTGTGTTAGAGGAAGAAAAGAGTGTTATAGCGTGAAACTAGTGAAATTCCTTGGAAATGAAGAAATAGAAAGAACGCGACAGGGAAACTCGGGTAAGTGACTGGACGCAGATCAAAAGATAAGATGCAGAGTCAGGTAGCAGGTGATATGAGTGACAATGTTTGAAGCACATGGGCATAGTTAGAGTCGGGAAGAAAAGTGTATAGCGGCACCGTTAGCAGTACAACAGTTGGATAAATTCAGGCACGAAAGCATCATTATGGAGCTATGTAGCCATTGCATCATGAGCATAAAGGCCACCTCAGAACTTCAGGAGGATGCATCAGCAACATCAGATTTAGAGAAGAAAACCATATTTCCAATTTTAATTTGTTTTCTTGTTATAATTGCATAATTAATCTTAATAATTTAGGAAGTTTAAGAGTTCAAGAAGTTCAACAGTTATGAACTACTCTGATGTATTTAAGGAGATAAAAATAAAGAGAAGAGGTTCTGAGGTTTGGACTTGTGGATGACTGTTAGTTGATGATTGAATTCTCTTATAAATTAATGAAAGAAGATCAAGTTTCCTACACCTATTGATGTTGATACGTATTTCCTGTTTCTCTCTATGGCTATTCCTCTTTGAATGAAGTGAATTAATGTAGCAGTCGGTCTATTAATTACATCTGTGAGTAAGAGTTAAATAACCTTAATTTTCGCTCCTTCACCTCATCTCTTCTCTCTTCACAAACTCCTTCAACTTGAATTTGATATATATATTATTATGCAAAGAATTGAATTACATTATATAAAAAGCGATGTTACATACATGCAGGAGTTACGCAACTGCAATGAACAGAAAGGCATACAGAGAAGGAAAAGACAGACACAGTCATAGAAAATACAAATACGCAGTGATCCAAGAGGCTGAATGAGTTGAGCTAGAGTTCTCATTGTAATTAACTGTAAATGTTTTAATTGGTTTATATTGTTTGTGATGCATTGGAAAGTCTCTGGAAGAAAACAAAAATCCCACTGTAATATTAAAATTAGTACATACAGTTATATTTTTCTGAATGAGCTGGAAAAGAAATGAGAAGGCAGAAGACTAAGAGGTATGGCTATCCATCTCAAATTCCCTGAGGAATACAAACAGTCATAAGGAAATCTCTATAAATGATATCACCTTTATATGCATAGAGGTTAGAGAGTGAGGTATGAGAATGCAAAGTATGAATAATTGAGGCAGAGAAGATAAGAAAAAGGAAGAGCAGAAAGAGATGCTATAGAACAGAGTTGATATCTAAGGTAAATCAACAACTATTTTCTTTTGATAAATTGAGGAAGTTGGAGCTTCCCTATCAAGTTGAAGCTTGATAGTTGTCAGTTGTAGCTGACTGAGGTTGGAGCCTCCTGTTGGTTGGTGCCTACAGAAAAACAGTGGTGAGAGGGAGTTGGAGCTTGCCTTTGCATCACAATAATAATAAGATGTGGTTTTCTCCCTTTATGGGTTTCCACTTATATCTGATGTCTCTGTGTGTGTTGCCTATGTGCTGATATATTCTATCCAATCTGCTTAATTTTTGATGCTCTCATAATAATTTTGATGTCACATTAACTTAATACTTGCTGCTACATATTAAGATAGTCCACATATTAAGTTGGTTATAAAATTAAGTTGTAAATAAGCTTGATGAAAATTTTAAAAAGCTCATGTATGTGTTAAAATGTTTCACCCCCCCCCTCTCATTTTAACTAAGGATTCAACAATTGGTATCAGATCCAGTTCCTTTTGTACCTGTTTAACCACTGAAAGGAGATCCTAGGTTCCCAGGATGGCTAGTCAAGAAGGAAGCTCAATCAATAAAGACCCTTTTTTCACCAGTGCTAATTATGCCTTCTGGAAAATCAGAATGAGAACATATATAATGTCTCTAGAAATAGAAGTTTGGGCTGCTATGGAATTTGGATATGCCCCAAAGGCAACTGATCTAGAGAAAGAAGCTAAACAAGAATTTGTAGCCAATGCAAAGGCCATGAATGCAATCTTAAATGAACTATGTGAGGCTAAATTCATCAAATTAATTCATAGAAAAAATGCCAAAGAAATGTGGGATACTCTTGAAAACATTCATGAGGGAAATAAAAAGGTAAAGATAACCAAAATTCAAGTATATAGAGCTTAGTTTGAAAATTTGAAAATGAATGATGATGAAGATATTGGCATCTTCTTCTTAAGAGTTGCAGAAATTGTTAATAATATGAAAGCTCTTGGAGAAACTATACCAGAATGTGTAATTGTACAAAATATTCTAAGATCTCTCCCATCCAGCTTTAACCCCAAGGTTTCTGCCATAGAAGAGACAACTGATTGGGAAACCTTGACCATAAACCAATTACTTGGAAATCTAACAGCCTATGAGATGAGACTCCCACAGAAGAAGCCAAGTGCAAGGGAGGCAGCTTTTAAAATAGAAAATAAGAAAGAAGAAAAGGAAGACATATGCTCTTGATCCGATGAAGAAGGGGCTAAATTTGTCAAGAAATTGGATAGAGGTTTAGGTAAATATAAAGGTAAACTTCCATTCAAATGATTTAACTGTGGAAGATTTGGACACTATGCTACTAAGTGTCCTCATAAGAAAGCAAGGAATCAGGCTCAATAATCAGAGAAAACTGCATCAAAGAACTGGCAGAAAGGAAAGAAATTCAGTAGAAAATCCTTCTATGCTCAATAAGATAGTAGTGCATCTGAAGACTCAGATGAACCCTCAAGTGAAGAAGGAACCTCTAAATTTTTATTGATGGCCACAGAAGAACTTGAAGGACTCCTCCTAGAAGATGAAGAAGAAGGTGAATTTGACCTTGAGGGGGAGCTAAGAAGTGCCCTGGAGGAGATTGACAGACTCAAACTAAAGTGTAGAAAACAAAAGGACATTATCCTCAAGTATGTACGAGAAGAATAGAATTCAGGAGTCCTCATGCAGCTGAAGATAGAGCTTGAAAAAGCCAAGAAGATAGAAGACATGTTACTTAAGCAAATCAAGGATAAAACTCAGGAACAAGAACAGTTGGAAGAAGAAGTAGTATGTCTAAGGAAGAAATTAGAAAAAGCTCAAAGGAAAGTGTCTATAAATTCTTCTCAAACTACAAGCTCTGGTAAGTTGAACGAAATCCTAAATGCTCAAATATCTCCTTTGATAAAAACTGGGATAGGCTATGAAGGAGAATTAAGTAAAGGAAAATAAAAAGAAAACAAAATTATTATTTTTGTAAAAGCAAAGAAGTCTGATGAAGCAGCTCAAATAATTCCTATGAAAGAAGAAACATACAGTGAAGGAGACAGAAACCAGAAGAAACCTCTAATAACAAAGAATGAAATAAATACTCAGACAACAGAAAAATGATCATATACCCCTGAGTATGTCAAATTTGGAAACCATCAAAGGAGATTCTTCCCTCCTATGAAAAATACCACCTGTCATGCCTGCCACAAGCTGGGACACATTGTTTCATACTGTCATACAAGGAGGAGTAATTCAAACCAGCAAAGGATGCAAACAGTGAAGACACTGTCTCAAGAAAACAAATGGAGAAGACAACCTCACATCAGGTATGCAAATTGTTTCTATGGTTACTGTTTTTATTGTAAGGAATTTGGCCATAAAATCATTGAGTGCAGAAAATATGGACAAATATTGATGTTCAACACCTCAAGGAGGTTTATGAATCAAGGAGATTTTACTCATACTCACAATTCTGCGAAAATTATGATCAAATGCTGTTTATGCAATAAAATTGGACATATGCCTTCCAAATGTCCTCTCAGAGGATGGGGTTCATCATCTCACAAAAGATACCAAACAAAAGGATGCCTCCAATGAAAAAAGAAGGTGAATAAATGTGGCCTAGCTCTAACTGCTCAAGACCTGAAAAGCCAATGGTATTTTGGACAGTGGATGCTCAAAACATATGACTGGAGACAGAAGCAAGTTTATAAATTTTGATGAAAAGAAATTTGGTAATGTTACTTTTGGCAATGATAAATTAGGAAAAATCAAAGGAAAAGGCTCAGTCAGCCTAGATAATGGCAGAGGAAAGGCCCAAGATGTACTATTTGTAGATGGGCTAAAAGAAAATTTGCTGAGTGTTAGTCAAATGTGTGATAAAGCCTGTGAAGTTATTTTTAGAGCACAAGACTGTGAAGTCAGATCAAGCACCATGGGAAAGACTCTACTCAAATGGGTTCAAACAGAGAGTAATGTATACATAGTGAAGGAGGAGGCTGAAGCATGCCATCTTAGCAAACTTGAGGAGTCATGGTTATGGCATAGGAGATTGGGACATCTTAACTTCGACCATATCATCAGACTGAGCAAGAAGAAAGCTGTCAGAGATATGCCATAAATAAAAAGGCCTTCAAATACCATATGCAAATCTTGCCAATTGGGCAAAAATACCTGCACATCATTTAAGGCCAAAGAAGAGCTATCAACAAGAATACCACTATAGCTTGTGCACATGGATCTGTGTGGACCTGCAAGAACTAAAACACCAAGTGGAGAATCCTACTTCATGCTAATAATAGATGATTTCTCCAGAATGACATGGGTTGAATTTCTCAAGAATAAATTGGAAGAACTAGAGAAATTCAAGATATTCAAAGCATTAGCAGAAAATCAAACAGGATGTAAGCTAAAATGCATCAGATCAGACAGAGGAGGTGAATTCATAGATTATGACTTTGCAGACCTATGCAATGAACAAGGGATAAAGTAACAATTTACTATTGTAGGGACACATCAACAAAATGGAGTAGAAAAAAGACAAAACAAGTCTGTACAACAAATTGCCAGAGCCATAATGCAAGAGAGTAAAATTCCTCAAACCTTCTGGGGAGAAGCAGTACACACAACCGTGCATATCCTTAACAGAGCTCATTTAAGGCCAAGCAGTGACAAGAATCCCTATGAACTATGGCATGGTAAAACAACTTCAATCAAGCACTTTAGAGTCTTTGGAAGCAAGTGTTACATAAAGAATAATGATGAAAATCCGGGGAAGTTTGATGCAAGAGAAGATGAAAGGACATTTCTAGGATATGCATCCATGAGTAAAGGGCACAGGTGCTACAACAAGACTCTTCGAAAAATTGTAGAAATAATTGACATAAGATTTGATGAAGGACTTCCAAACAAGGCAAGAAGTACAGACTGTAGCAGCCCTTCAGACAATCATGAAGAAGAAAACCAAGATGATGATGAAACAAGCAAGACAACAGAAGATGTTGAACTAAGCTCGAAAGCCCCCTCAAGATACACTCAAAAGAACCATCCAGAAGACTAGATCATTGGAGACAATAGTGTATGAGTCTAGATAAGAAGGCAGCTAACTGAACACACAGAAGAGGTATACATAGCCATGCTATCACAAATAGAGCCAAAGAAGTTTGAAGAAGCCAGCAAAGACAAGTATTGGGTGAATGCTATGAATGAAGAATTGGACCAAATTGAGAAGAAAAATACTTGGGAATTAGTTCCAAGACTCACTAAGAAAAATTCCATAGGCTCAAAATGGGTATTCAAGAATAAAATGAATGAGCAAGGATAGGTAATCAGGAATAAAGCCAGACTTGTTTGCAAAGGATACTCACAAATCGAAGGACTTGATTTCTATGAAACATTTGCCCCTGTAGATAGAATGGAAGCTATCAGAATGTTTCTGGCCTTTGCATGCTACCAAGACTTCAAGGTATATCAAATGGATGCAAAATTTGCATTTCTGAATGGAGATCTAGAAGAAGAAGTCTACATGGAACAACCAGAAGGTTTCTCATTAACAGACAAATAAGACTATGTGTGCAGACTCAAGAAGGCTCTATATTTACTAAATCAAGCTCCTCGTGCTTGGTACTCAAGGCTGGATAAGTACTTGCAAAAAAAAGGCTTTAAGAGAGGAGGAGTAGACAAAAATCTATACATAAAAGCCCATGAAAATGAACTCCTGATTGTTGTAGTATATGTTGATGACATTATGTTTGGAAGAAAAAAATATGAGTTAGCAAAATGATTTGCTGAAGATATGAAATCAGAGTTTGAGATGTCTATGATTGGAGAGCTCACCTTCTACTTAGGACTTCAAATTCAACAAAAGAACACAGGTACATTCATCTCACAAGAAAAATACTTAAAAGAGATGTTGAAAAAGTTCAAAATGGAAGACTGCAAACCTGTGTCAACTCCCATGATCACTAGATGCAAGCTATGTGCTAATGATGGATCTACTGATATAGATCAAAGACTCTACAGATCCATGATAGGAAGTCTACTATACCTAACAGCATCAAGACTAGACATCATGTTGGCAGTAGTACTTGTGGCTAAATATCAAACAACACCAAAAAAAAATCACCTTCTAGCAGTCAAAAGAAGATTTAGATATCTACAAGGAACTGTAAAGTATGGGCTATGGTATCCAAAAGACAAGAGTTTCACGTTAACAGCATATATAGATGCAGATTGGGCCAGCTATGTGGATGACAGGAAAAGCACAAGTGGAGGTGCATTCTACTTGGGAAAAAGTCTGGTGGCATGGCTAACCAAGAAACAAACATCTATCTCTCTATCTATAGCAGAAGCAAAATACATAGCAGTAGCAGCATGTTGCACACAAGTCATTTGGATGAAGCAAACCCTCCAAGACATGAAGGTAAGCATTGATGAACCTATCTCTATCAAATGTGATAATACAAGTGCTATAAGTATTTTGAAAAACCCTGTACTTCATTCAAAAAATAAACACATCCCAATCAAGTACCATTTCCTAAGAGAACAAGTAGCACAGAAGGTAGTGAATTTGGAGTATGTGCCAACAAAAGAACAAACAGTAGATATATTCACAAAACCTCTTACCAGAATGCCATTCGAATATCTAAGAAACAAACTAGGGGTAGTGTCTTCAGATACTACTCTATGAAAGAAAAGGAAAGCTTCATTCCAGGGGGAGATCAGAAAAGAAGACATCATTCCAGGGGGAGATTAGTCAACAAAAAGATCTATAAAAATGCTAGAGCAACTAAATAGAGCATGAAACAGGTCCACAAGATCAGAACACACTGCGAAATGAGCCAACTCTTTGCCCTTGATGTCAAAGGGGGAGGAAAAGCAAGCACCAAAAGAAAGGGTCTTAAAAGACAAGCAAAGGAAGTGTATTGCCATCAATGCCAAAGGGGGAGACTGTTGAAAATGTTGTCGTTGATGGCAAAGGAGAAAACATAGAAGAGGAGAGAGAGAAAAGAGGCAACAAGATGTAGAGAGAGTCGAGAAGCAGCAAAAGAAGCAAGGTAGTACAAGACAGAGGTTGCAGAGACATAGATAGGAGGTAGAGTAGTGAAATGAAATGGTCAAGCAGCAGAGAAAGGCTGCAGAAAGCACAGTGACACAGAGAAGGAGAATAACTGAGGCAGAGACAGAGAATACAGAGGCAAAGCCGTTAACAAACCAACAGTGAAATGATTGCAGGAGATGCAGAACCCAAAGTCAAGACCAGAACCCTGAGCAAACAGTGAAATCGGCACTCAAAAACCAGTGGGTCCGCCCATTAGTTGAAGTGGTAAGCTGTATTGCCAAAGTTAACGCGATATATGTCATTGATGGCCACGTGTCCTAAAGTTGTTTTCAAATACAACGTTTTTCACGTAATTTTGGAGAATTATGTGACGAGCAGATAAGTTGCGCGATGTTGCGTGCCGCTCGTCAGATGGGGGTCCAAAGCTCAGCTGGTATGCGAGAGCAGATTGACCATCCAATCAAAGGAGAAGTTGCGGGAAAAGAACCAATACTGTGGGCCCAAGTATAGTTACATGAAGTGTTGGGTTAATGTTATAAGCCTTGGTTGAAAGGTTATAAATGCTTGCGTGTTTAAAAAAAGGCATCAATCCATTGGTACAACGTTAAGTGATAAGGTGGGGAATATGAAAGTGTTTATCAGGTTCAAACCTTAGAGAGCGGGTTAATAAGGTTATGTGTCCGGTTAATACACTTGAAATAATAAACAAAGGAAGGGGTTCAACATAATATGAGCGTAGTATTAATACAAGGCTTTTAAAACATTGTATACGGGGATACAAGTTGCGGTGGGCCCAGTTGGAGTATCGTGCTAATGGTTAGTGATTAACCATTGGAGAAAACATTGAATGGTTGAATTGTTTATATATATTAACTGTGGACCCTAATTATGTTTCGGATTGACAAAGAGGTAACCCGAACTTTAGACAATGCGTTATATCATTACAAATAAGATGAGTTAAAATAACTCTGGAGCCCTAAAGGTTACATTACTACATATATTAGTACTGGGTTTAAGTCTGAGTCAAAGAATTAATATAATGTTGACGGAGGATATTATATGTGTAGTGTGGGACCCCCCCTACATAAAATTTCGAGAATCTTAACCCTAGCTGAAGGATCCATAAAAGCTGAAGCGACAAAGTAAATATATATGTAGCACTTTATATATGTGTAGCACTCAAGTGTTTGAGCTTAATACAAATGAAGTCCTATAAAGTGGGACCCTCATGAATCGCATCGGAGAAAAGTGTGGCAGCGGAGCATGTCAATAAAATTTTCGATTGCGATTGCGATGAAGATGCGGACCCAATGGGTTTGTGAACTGTGATTCATACATGCTTGAGTTTCGGCATCAAAGTGAACCATCGCATCGGCACAGTGAAGTGAACAGTGTTACATCGCATCGGAGTGATGCATCACATCGGTGCAGTGAAGTGAACAGTAATTGATCACATCGGAGGAGAACAGAACATCGGAGAAAACTATTGAAAGCAGCGATTGCGATTATCACATCGGGACTTTCGGAAAGGCTCATCACATCGGAGCATAAGTAAAGTTCAGTGAGTGGGCCTGAAAGGGCATTTTGTGTATTAAAATGATCTATTATCATTATATCGCCGAAATTTATTTAAGTTATATAACACGGCGGTTCATAGGTTAAACATGCCTTATTATTATGTCGAGAATTGAATTGCATTATATAAAAAGTGCAGGTACATACATGCAGGAGTTACGCAACAGCAATGAACAGAAAGGCATACATATAAGAAAAAGACAGACACAGTCACATAAAATACAAATACGCAGTGATCTAAGAGGCTGAATGAGTTGAGCTAGAGTTCTCATTGCAATTAACTGTAAATGTTTTAACCGGTTTATATTGTTTGTGATGCATTGGCAAGTCTCCAGAAGAAAACAAAAATCCCACTATAATATTAAAATTAGTACATACAGTTATATTTTTCTGAGTGAGCTGGAAAAGAAATGAGAAGGCAGAAGACTAAGAGGTATGGCTATCCATCTCAAATTCCCTGGGGAATAAAAATAGTCATAAGGAAATCTATATAAATGATATCACCTTGATATTCATAGAGGTTAGAGAGTGAGGTAAGAGAATGCAGAGTATGAAGAATTGAGGCAGAGAAGATAAGAAAAAGGAAGAGCAGAAAGAGATGCTACAAAACAGAGCGGATATCTAAGGTAAATCAGAAACTATTTTCTTTTGATAAATTGAGGAAGTTGGAGCTTCCCTATCAAGTTGAAGCTTGATAGTTGTCAGTTGTATCTCACTAAGGTTGGAGCCTCCTGTAGGTTGGTGCCTGCAGAAAAACAGTGGTGAGAGGGAATTGGAGCTTGCCTTTTCATCACAACAATAATAAGATGTGGTTTTCTCCCTTTATGGGTTTCCACTTATATCTACTGTCTCTGTGTGTGTTGCCTATGTGATGATATATTTTATCCAATCTTCTTAATGTTTGATGCTCTCATAATAATTTTGATGTCACATTAACTTAATACTTGTTGCTACATATTAAGATAGTCCACATATTAAGTTGGTTATAAAATTAAGTTGTAAATAAGCTTGATGAAAATTTTAAAAAGCTCATGTATGTGTTAAACTAATTCACCCCCCCCTCTTAGTTTAACTAAGGATTCAACACATGTTTATAAATTTGTAGTGTCATTATCCATTGTTTGTGTTTGGGTTTGTGAAACTTGAATTCCCTCAAGAACTAGGACGTTCCATATCTAAATTATTTGCATTTGTACGTTGGATCACGTCAAAGCAGATTCATGTGGCTAGCATTCCACTGTGACGTCAAGAGATAGTTGAGATTGTATTTATGTCTGAGAAGGAACTGCCGACGGGTTTCATGCACTTGCAGGTTCATCTTCTAATCCACCTAGTAGATGAGGTTGAATTAATTGGGGTCGTTTCTTGTCGTTGGATGTTATTCTTAGAGAGGTACATGAAGAAATTGAAAGGTGTTGTTCGGCAAAGGGGAAAACCCAAGGGGTCTATGGCAGAGGGGTACATATCGTATGATTCTTTCTATTATGCTAGTGATTACATCAAGCAGATCGAAAACAAACCAGGTGTGGTGATTTGGGACGATGAAAGGGATTAAGACAAAAGAGAAGGGGAGTTGCTCCAAACGAATGGAAAAAAGTGCTTGATAAAGAGTAAGTGACTTATAATTTTTCAAATTTACACAAAGTAAATATTCATGTTGAACTCTAATATAATGTATATTTTGATCTCTATGTACTATATAATGTCAGTTTGATTTCATCAGTGAATGCAGAAATTGAAGCAATTAATAAATTAGTTCTTTAAAATTTCAAAGCGACACAACCATGGGTCGGATTGTACGAGCACGAGAGGATGAAATGGGATAGGGAAAGGAAATAATTCAGATGGTTTAATGGTAGAAGTGTGCCTTATCCTGGTCATTTAAAAGAAAATATGCCAAAAATATGCTCCAATAGTTGGGTTGCTGACCAAGTCAGAGAGAAATACGGTGCAATCGGTCGTTACCCACGTGCTGAAGAGGATGCGCTAAACGTAGGGATTGGGTGCAACAACTCGGTAATAATATATTTAATTTTTATGTACATTTTAAACTTAATAATGCACCTTTAAAATTTAATTACATCTATATTTGATATTTTAACTGTTGGGTTATTATAAGACACCTGAAACTATTATTTTTTAACTTTTTTATAGGTGCATTTGTTCCCATCTATGTGGGCATATAGAGACCATTTTCGCACATAAAATTTCTATGATGGACACATTAGACAAGACTATGGTGTGGAAGTCAAATTCGATCAATCTAGTCAATCTAGCCACTGTGATCAAAACCTAGTATGACGGACATTAGGTTATGTCGGAAAGATACAAGAGATCATTGAAGTGGATTTATCTTCTTTCGAATGTGTTATTTTTAGGTGCAAGTGGTGGGACACCTTTGATCAGAATAATGTCAAGGAAGATTGCGATAGTAGGATAATATGTATCAACTCTAAAAAGATGTGGGATGAAGCTAAGGAGCCCTATGTTTTCCCCAAACACTGCAACCATGTGTTTTTTTACCTAGATGTGTTGGATAAGGATTGGTGGTTCGTATTGAGACATGACCCTAGATCAAAAAATATTTTCGAGAACAATAGTGTTATCATGCCATGCGAGCTGGAAGATAATGAGGGTGATCACGAGAACCGAGAGTGATATGGTACATGTGTTATTTCATCAATATTTATACCTTTTAAGATGGGTTTTAATAAAGAGGAGGACTTAACTACCTTATAACTTATTAGCTCACTCTTTTTTTCAAAACATTATAATATGTATTTTGAATTAATTGGTAATTTGCATTGTGCTAATGTTAAAATCAATATTTCACTTGATAATTTGCAATTAGTTGATCTCAAAAACAATGGTTTAATGTATAAAGTTCATTTTTTTTGTATGTAAGATCATAATAAAATAATGATAATTGTAAATTACATGAATTTATTTGCATTATTTTCAAAACCTTATTATCTTACAGAAATTCATATTATTCTAGATTTATTATTTTACAATTATTTAAAATTTTACAAATTTAAAAATTTAATTTTTTTAACAAAATCATTTCACATGAATAAAATTAAAATTTTCACATTAATACAATTAAAATTTTACAGTTACAATCATTTCACAGTAATACAATTAAAATTTTACAAATATTTTACATACAATTAGAATTACAATTACAATTACAATTTTACAATTTCACGTACAATTACAATTACAATTTTAGAATTTTACATACAATTAGAATTAGAATTACAATTTTACAATTTTACATATATACAATTACAATTAAAATTACAATTACAATCATTTTACAATAAATTAAATATTACAATTACAATTAAAATTTTACAAGTATTTTACATACAATTACAATTTTACAATTTTACATACAATTAGAATTAGAATTACAATTTCAATTACAATCACGACATAATATTTAATAAATATAATGATCCTTTAATATTAAATTAATTAATAAATATCATGATCATGATAACCATCATAGAAACATCATATTTGACTTAAAAAAAACATTCAAATTCGCTAACATCATCATCATCATGATCATCTAACAGAACAAAATTAGCATTGTATAACATCATCACAACACAAACATCAAATATACATCGCATGTAAAATAACTGTTATCACATACACATCTATATGTAAGCTCCAGATTAAATGAACATATCTAACATGACCTAACAATATACACATCATGATGATCACCAACATGTAAATTAAGTACAACTGCAACATGAACATAAAATATATGGACTATATATATATATATATATCTATATATATATATATATATATATATATATATATATAACTGCATAATGTCAAAAATATACAACTGTAATATAAATGTCACATATCGGCTGGTGGTACATCATCAATAGCAGTACTAGTCGAGGCTTGCTCAGTCAATGGTGCAGCCTCGATAAGCTCAGGTACATGCTGATCATCATGATCCTACTGATTTGATACTGGTGCCTCTTTCTGATCAGGATCAACTGTTGGCTCCTCATCGTGATGAGTTGACATGGTCAATGGTCCAACCTGCTCATGATCATGAGTACTGCTGGATGCTGCAGGTTGTTGACTCAACGTGGCAGATGGTCCAACATTCTCTCCATGATCACTGACGGTCGATGCTACAGGATGCTCATCTGGCATAGTGTGAGGTGAATGATGATCACTCCCTTGATTGTGATCATCGGATGATGCATCGCTGCTCGCGGACTATCGAACACGTGTTGCATCTCAACCACGCTTATAACATCCAAGGGCCCTCCTTAACCATGTAACTAAGGTCGTAGCTCCTACGACATGCCACATAAGGCTGTATATGTCATGCAACATGCCTCTCCACATATGTACCAGTGTACTATCAGCCTGTATATCTCTCATAGTGGCCGGCCTGACTCCTTCCTCAACAAACAATGCACATAGTTGGTTGCCCAACTCCATCCTCAATCTACTATCAAGCTTACCATGCCTAGCAAAAGGCGGTACCAGCGTACCAGTAGGAGCAGGTATGTCTGCACCAGCCTCATGATCCTTGACATCTTGCATATCCTGATCATCATCAAGATCCACACCTGGATCATTTGGTGGCATTGGCATCTCATCTCCATCAAAAGACCCAATGTTTGAAAAATATATATAAGTACACAAAAATAATTAGATAATTTCATTAAATAGTTTAAGAAAAAAAATTTAAAGAACATGTTAGAATAAATATAAATAAAACATCTGTGAAGAGGATGTTGGCACACCTCACCAATCCAAACCTGAATAAGGATAGGGGACCATAACGAAGCGATGATCATCAACACTGGCTAGAAAATCCAGTGAATCATGCGATATCCTAGCGGAAAACTCAGTCTTGCCCCTCTTGGGCATCATCTATCCCCATGTTGTGGCTCATTTGCATTTACCTTTGAAATATTTTTCAAAAAAACCAAAAAAAACATATATGTTAGAAAATTTAAAATTTTGTGTGTCATAGAAGAATTTTGATTTATATATATTGGAACATTTAACATTGCATGATGATATGTGAAGGTGGGTCGAGCTGGGCTCGATCACATAGAGAACAGTTCAAGAGCCAAACCGATGGGCGCATTTAGATAATTGCATGCCAAACAGGGTTGAGTTGGGCTCATTCACAAGCTCAGGAGGGACTAGCACGGCAACATGCTGGATAAACTCAGGAGGGTTACACTATGGAGAAAACAAACTAATTTCCCAAAGGCAAAGAAAGGGCACATTTCCCTTAAACACTTAAGGGATTTGGAGGAGGCACAAAGGGAAAATCTGATGGTTTGGATCAAAGCACAGAAATAGAGCAGAGCGATACATGGCAGAGATTAAATCACAAACCTCCAATCGCAAGTTTCAAAGGATATGCACGAGAGGTAAATGTTAAAAGCACCAAAGTGCGATAAGCGATGCGGTGGGTACCAATTGAAAATCACAAATCGCAAGTTTTAAAAAATAAGTGCAGAGGTAAATGTTAAATCCACCAAAGTGCGATATGCGATGTGGTGGGGTCTGATCACAAAAGCGCAATTCACGAATTTTAAAGGATAACCATGGGAGACAATTGCTAAAGTCTCTGAAGTGCGATATGCAATGCTCGGTGGGACTCGACTGCATAGTGTGCATCGCAAGACTTAGAAGGTAAGTGTCAAAGATAAGCTAAAAGCTGTGAAATCAAATGTGCAGGTGGATGTGACGCAGTTTCAAAGGTGAATTCAAAAGGTTTTCAGACATGGAAGTAAGTCATTTTCGTGTTTTAAACTGTGTCGAAGGAAGAAAAGAGTGTTATAATGTGAAACTGGTGAAATGCCTTGGAAATGAAGAAATAGAAAGAACACGGTAGAGAAACTCAGGTAAGTGACTCGACGCAGATCAAAGGAGGAGAGGCAAAGTTAGGTAGCAGGTGATATGAGTGACAATGTTTGAAGCACAGGGGCATAGTTAGAGTTGGGCAGAAAAGCATATAGCGACACCGTTAGGAGCACAACAGCTGGATAAATTCAGGCACGGAAGCATCATTACGGAGTTGTGTATCCATTGCATCATGAGCATAAATGCCACCTCGGAACTTCGGGAGGACGCATCAACAACAATAGATTCAGAAAAGAAAACCATATTTCCAATTTTATTTGTTTTCTTTTTATAATTGCATAATTAATCTTAACAGTTTAGGAAGTCGAAGAGTTCAAGAAGTTCAGCAGTTATGAACTACTCTGATGTATTTAAGGAGATAAAAATAAAGAGAAGAGGTTCTGAGGTTTGGACTTGTGGATGACTGTTAGTTGATGATTGAATTCTCTTATAAATTAATGAAAGAAGATCAAGTTTCATACACCTGTTGATGTTGATACATATTTCCTGTTTCTCTTTGTGGCTATTCCTCTTTGAATGAAGTGAATTAATGTAGCAGTCAGTCTCTTAATTACATCTATGAGTAAGAGTTAAATAACCTTAATTTTCGCTCCTTCACCTCATCTCTTCTCTCTTCATAAACTCCTGATAGAACTTTAAAGTGATAGATTCTATGTTTACAACATATTATTTTAAGTTCTCTCTTCCTCCACGAATTTCCTCTGAAACTTAAAAGTGGTAGATTTTGTGTTTTCAGCATATCATTTTGAGTTTCTCTTGCAGTTCTTCTTTTCTTTCCATTCAAATATCAACAGTTTCTGGCATTGTGAAGGATTTCATTATATCATATTATTGAGGATATTAAGTAACTAAATTCCAAGGGTGTCAAACATAGGCCATTTGATATTAAAATTGTGACATACATTTATAAAATGTCTTAAGCGTTGATTCCTTACCACAGCCAAGGGATTGTTTCTTGAGATACAATGTTTTCTAGAATCGTTTCCGGGGATGAAGAAACAAAGTTTATTTTTGTTGGGTTTTTCACATTATTTCCTCTGTTTGCTCAGTGAGGAGGAAATATTTGGCTGCATTTTTTATTTTCAAAATTATGGATTCTAAAAGGCCTCATACGAGGTCAGATACCTCACATCATATAGTCCCTGATTTTCCAAATCTAGAAAGATTGGTTTCTAAAAAGGCTGAGAAAACTGAAACTCCTTAAATACCCGATCCTGCATTTCCTGCTGTTGGTATAAATTCTCATAACCCTTTGTTTGAAGATATTTCCAAGGAACTACCTTTCTTGGAAAAATATACCCCTTGCACACCCATTCATTTTCAAGGACCTGATTTAGAATAACATTCTTTCAAGTATGTTTCTTTTACATTGACTCAAGCTCAACCAAACATAGTTGTTGGTTCTTCTGCCATTGTTCATCAACCCACTCCCATATCAGGTTTACCTCCACCATTATTCACTTTGACAGCAGGTTCATCATCCTCAACTACCCAAGGAGCAGTTAAACAAAGCGTAAATATGGAAAAACCAACATTTTTGTTGAACATATATGCTCCACTAAAACTTGTACAACCAATGAACGTCATGCCTCAAGAATACCTCAAATTACTTTCTTATTTCATTGGATAAAATGAAGTAAATGCAGAACAAAATTTACCATTTTTCTACATTTTTGCTAATAATTTGAATGTAGAACACCTGGATGTCGTAATGAGACTACTTGTGGAGTCTCTAGATGAAGAGGCTAGAAAATGGTTCAAAATTTTACCAAATGGTTAAATAAATAACTAGGAAGAGTTAGAATATAGATTCACTAAGAGATGGGGAGTGTTGGGGTCCTGTGATTTGGCATATTGGCATACCAAATGACAAGGAAACATCAGAACCATTTTGGAATCCTACGATCTAGCCCTCCTGGATTCAGAGAGGGATCTCTCTATATGCATTTTCAAAGAATATATCTTTAAGACTTATGATATTATGTTAGGCTAGTTAAAAAGCACAAGGGGTTTGTTTGTTCATTTTTGGTTGGGAATCATTAAACGAGAAGGTCATGTGAAATGAAGGAGGAAATAAGTGGAAGGATGTTTCAGGATGGGAAGATAGGTCAAAAAATAGTGCTAAACCATTGGGCTATGGAGTCATAAAAGGGTTTACTTTCGCAATAACTATTCAAGGGTTTTCATAGGGCAAGTCATCTATATCAGAAGATATTTTAAGTTTAGTTTGTGGTATGGAACATTAAGAAGTGTGGTGAAAGGAGCAAACATGTAAGAAAACAAAGGGCATCCTAAGATTAGGTAAGGACTTTTAACCTATCTTGCTTTTGATATACTCTTAAGAATAGAACACATATAAGAAAACAAAGGGCAACCTAAGATCAGGTAAGGAATTTTAACATATCCTGCTTTTGACATGAAATCAAGGGAAAACATTTACGATAAACATAAAAATTAACCTAATATCAGGTAAGGACTTTAACCTAGCCTACTTCGGCATACTCTTAAGGGAAATCTTCAAAACAGTTGTTTAAGACTAAACAAGGGACATGGATAACCATAAACTTCCTTGGTTAGGACTCTACTTAGCATGCAGTGAAAATATCATTCAAGAACAACATATCAAGTTCTACTCAGCAAGACATGGGCTCACCAACATTCATTAATTGGTTATACTCCATTGAAATCATTCCTAAACACACATTTAGAAGGAAACATATAGATAAAACTTATCAGTTAGAATTTGGGTACTTTAGAAGTAAATCCTAATCTATATTTGCTGCTCTTTATCATAGAATATGAACAAAGTGAAAAAACATAAGGAGAATAACAATAACAGTGAGAAAAAAATCACCAATGATTTAGATCAAGATCCAGTGAATCTGCTTGTTTATTGATGTGAAAAACTAGTCACATAATTTGAGTCGAATAGCTTTTACAATCCAATACTTATCTTCTGAGCCTACTATATTACAACTAATCAGTAACTCTTACTCAATAACAGTTCAGAAATAATAAAATATCCAACCTTTTACAATGAGTTTTTTGTGAATACATATAGGTGAAAAGAGGAAGAGTGCTGCAGAAATGGTAATAAATATTAACTAAGACAGAGTGGGAGAGGTATTAGAATTCCCATTCTGCTTAATAATCATAGAATTAACTGTTTGTACCACTTCAGCTATTTTTAGTTGAATCGGAAACCAACTAGCAGGTTGGTAATAACTCTGAGGCCTGTTCTTTGAAGCTAACTTGGTCTGAAGTACCCCGTTTGACCTCTGGGACAAGAAAAATGTCATCTTTTGGTTTTGAGGCCTCCCATGATTATGCAATAAATGTTCTGATAGTTCAAAGAGTTTTTTCCATTAGGATGGCTGTCACAGTGTCTTCGAAAGGAAAGGTAGACTACAGGTGTCCCTTTGGTCCTTTGGTGGAGTAATAGCTTCTGTAGATGTGGCATTCGAGACTTTCCTTCTGCTGATCTGTCTTCTTTTAACCCTTTAAACAATGATATTTAGATTTATATTGTGTTTTTAAGGCCGTATTAGGCCTTCTCGAATCATCTTCTGTCTTTAAACTACGTCTTTTTATTTATCCTTAACTTGTTGGTTAAGAGTTTGATCTTCGGATTTATGCTTTAACCTTTAACTTTCTCTGATCTTCCTTGTTCTCCTTTGTGTACAAGTGGCCTCATTTCCTTCTACGCTAGAGGGTTTTCTATTCATCAGTTTTCATGAGACACTGATAAACAATAATAATAAACCTCGAATATCCCTTGTGTAGTTAATTATGGCCCGGAGATTGTCACATTCGGCCTCCGCCACTGATATTTGATAGTGGGAGGGCCTGCAACATTAAGTCACCATTAAACCTGAAGAAAACAACCGATATGTTATAAAATCCTACATTTATTAGGTTTAACTACTTCAGAGGGCTTTGGTGGAGAAGGAGGAGCTTTGCAGAGGGGCGGAATGCAGGCGTAGGAGGTTTCCATGGAAAAAACCATGAAAACCATGGCTCAAAACTCAGATTGGCGTGAAGAATAGGATGGCAATTTCAGGAATACTGGAGAAAGTATTTCGCGTGGGGTTAAGGAGGTAAGTGGTGTTATATGAAATGGACACGATACAGCTGAGGGGTCGAGGTGTGCCATGGGAAAACCACCTATTTACGTTAAAAATGGAGTTTAGAGTGTTATGGAGAAACAAGTGCGAAAATTCCTATGGGACGTTGGATCTGGGGGGTGGAGGCCAAATAAACGGTGGAGATTTGGAGAAAAAATGATGGAAAGGCCCAGTGTGATTGTGTGGGACTGACGGGATTACATGGGAGAAGGGAGTGAGACTTAATGGGGACCGTCAGATCTGGGAGATCCATGGTCAGGATTAACTTTGGCGGATCGGGAATTGGCGGGGAAGAGTTCTTAGAGGAGAGAGTTAGAAAGTTGCGATATGCTGATGTCGATGGGAGAGGCAAATGAGATGGATGGAGAACTGTCAGATCAGGATCGAGATTGACGGTGGAGATGTGATCAGAGTTTCACATATCAGCGATCCAGGCAGGCAGGATGTGGAATTGTGGAAGGAGCGATTGCGATGTGCCAATGCGATGGAGGGTTGCGATGGTTGTCGGATCATAAAAAAATGGACAGCTACAATTGAATCGGGGGATCAGCCATCAACTGAAGAAAATGTAAGGGGAAGGAGGAAACGGGGAACTACGATGCGCCGATGTGATGTAGGGTACCGCAGACCGTTCGATCGGGATCGAGATTGACAGTGGATATTAAATAAGGAGGGGATTTCATCAAAGGGGGAGATCATTGGCATGAAATTGCGATGCACCGATGTGATGCGTGATAGCCATTGGATCTTGGGGAATGGACAGATGCGATCTCATCAGCGGATCAGCCATCAGTGAGAACAACAAAATGGAAGCGGGAACTAGCAATTTCCGATATACGATGGCCGATGGACTTAGCACATGGTCACGGAGCACAGTCTTATGGTGGAAAAGGGGCTCAGCTCAAGCCAATGGGGGCTTAAAGGTTCGCTTTATGAAAATTTTGATTTTTAAGGTTGAAATGGGGTTTTTGAAGGTTTTAATAGGTTTCAATAAAGTAAAAGAAGGGTTTTAAAACCAAATAAAAGGGACTCAAATGGTTTTAAAGGGATTTTTAAGGAAGTGGAGGAATTTTTAATACAAAAATATGAATGAAAGAGGGGTTGAAAGCAGTTTTCTTCAAGACAATAGTAGGGTTTTTTTAAGATGGATCCCTAGGAAAAATGCACATAGCAAGGTTTCAAGAAGTCACAGATTTGCTTGAAATTTGTTTCTTGAATACTAATAGACTTTTTTTAGCCATCATAGTATATGAAAAATTTATAGATGGCTAACAGCGGCTCCAACTTGGGGATGGCAGCTCCTTGGAGGTGTCAATAACTTCAGAAATAATCTCTGGAATGTAGATCAATGTCCAACACTTTGACAATCCTCTTTCTTCTTTGATCATGCTACTTGAAAAGATGTTCAGTCATTACATCGTAAAAAATCAATTTTCCCCAAACAACTACCTACATAACCTACTTTCCTAACATTTTTTCTTCATTAGGTGCACTTGGACTTGCAAATATTTTGACATCAACATTTTATTCTTTTATTTGAAAGTAGGAAACTAATATAAATCTACCCTTATAACTTCCATGAGTCCAGATTAAGTAGTTGGACTAAAAAATTCTCTACTTTATCTACTATCTGCCAGGGTTAAGCTGTCTGACAGATTTCATTCTCTATATTCTAAAATAGAAATTGAAAACACAGCCAAATTAGGATTAAGCTGTTTGATTTGTTGTGGTGTCCATGGCATAAGAAACCAACTGCACATAGACTTATTTGCAGAAAATTAAAACAAAACTTGGAAGGCTTAAGATCTGAAAACAATGAGAGTCCTTCCTTATTCCTTTCAGCTTTGATTTTGATCTCTTTGAGTTGTCTTCTTCTTCTTTACCTAGTTCAAGTTTTCAGCATGTTAGAACCAATCTTCTTTGTATCTTTGGGTCAGGTTTTGATCTGATTAGAGCCATTCTTTTTGTGCTCTCTTGGTTCAAGTTTTGAGCTTGTTTACACCAATCGCTTCTATCCTAATCTAATCTACTAATAAGCCAAGATTAAATTGCTTGGCTAATTTGATTCACTAACCTATCAGCAGTAAAGTTAAATCTATCTAGTCATGATTAGGATGTATGACTAGATAGCAGTGCTTATTTTGGTAGTGGCATTTAGGCTTGCACACTTTCAGATTTTCTTTTCTTTTTGGTATGGGGTTGTACCTTTCTTGTTTCAATCTTCCCTCTTTTTCTCTTTTTCTATTGTTTTTGTGTTTTTTCTTTTTTCAAATTCAAAGCAGAAAAAAAAAACTAACTAAATTCTCATAGGCTTAGCTTTATTGATAGTCCTACCTACCCTAATATATCTTGGAAATCTCTGCTGTTTTATATGATACAATAGTGCCAGTGCAGCCAGTTAAGTAGTAACAAAAATGGGTAGAAAATCTGACTGCTTGTCAGAGATAACCATAGGGTGCTTTGAATGTGGGTCTTCAAAATCAAGGGCACCACCAGTGGTGACCACTTTTGATGTATCTGGTTTGTGAAAAGGATAAATTCTTGGGAACTTAAGCCAACCAGGGTCTCCATATACTCTGTCAGTGGATCAACAAAAATCTGATGTGGAATTTCTTCTTTTGGGTCTCCCATGACTAATTGATTGTCTACATCCCAGACAGCTTGTTTCATTGCATCTTCAGTGTGGTCTATGAAAGCACCATCATCTTTTTCCTGCACATCAATAAGAAGTGAAATTTATTCTTGCTTAGGGGGGAGGAGACTCTCCAAAAATGCTTTGGGGTCCCTGAATTTATATGACTGATCTTGTGAATTCAACATTTCAATTTCAATTTCATATCTTTCAACTACCGATTCTAGAAAAAATTTCTTAAACTTAGGGCTAACATTTTGTTTTATTGAAATGAGGAGGGCAACCTTCCAAAGGTCATCAGTTCGCAACTTTTATAAAGTTTTTGATATTTCATAGCGAGTCTCCATTATGAAATTTGACTGCATCTTTGCAAATTGTTTAGAGTCTTCTATTAGCAGTGATTCGGTATTTGATATGTTGGGATGTGGAGCAGCCACTATGTTGAGTATGAAAGTGTTGAATGGCTTCCAACAGATCTTCAGGATGCATGTTTACCAAATCCTCATCATTTTCTATAAGGTATTGAATGATGTTCTGATATTGATCACAACAGTTTTCAACCCATGATAAGGATGGAGATTTTTCTTTATATTTTTCATAAAATACTTGGTGCATTTCTTTTAAAGAAAACAAGCTCTTAGGTTCTAACTACTCATACCAATCCCTTGCCTTTCATTCTAATGTTAACATGAAAATTTTCATAAGGCAGTCTTCATGCCATTCAGTCTTTATCTTCCATACATGTATATGAAATTTGGTGAGATGTAACAATGGGTCATCAAACTTTTCACCTTGGAAAACAGGAAGGTTATCATCCCAAAACACCTGGGGCATCTTATGTGGGAACCCAGGGATATGATCTCTACTCATTGGGGCATATCTTCGTTGTATCCTTGGAATCATGTTTGTGAATCAGAGAAGAGGTCATTATGTCTATTCAACCAGTTCAGATTCTTTTACTAGTGGAGTCATTTGGTCTTTTGGGAGTTGTGGAGTCGCCAGGTGGAGGATTACAAAAAAATTTGAGATGAGTTTTTTTCCACCATCAACAATTGAATACCAATCTAAGGAGGTTGTGGGTTTTCTGAGCTCTCAAGGATGTCTAAGATGAAATTTACTCAGAAGTCCCCAGTGGAGTCACCATTATGTTGGGGTCCTGTGATTTGGCAGATTGGCATACCAAATGACAAGGTAACATCAGAACCACTTTGGAATCCTAGGATCTAGCCCTCTTGGATTCAGAGAGGGATCTGTGTATATGTGTTTTCAAAGGATATATCTTTAAGGCTTATGATATGATATTAGGCTAGTTATGAAGTACAAGGGATTTTTTTGTTTTTGGTTGGGAATCATTAAAGCAGAAGGTCATGTGAAATGAAGGAGGAAATAAGTGGAAGGATGTTTCAACATGGGAAGATAGGTCAAAAAACAGTGCTAAGCCATTGGGCTATGGAGTCATAAAAGGGGTTTACTTGCACAACAACTATTCAAGGGTTTTCATAGGGCAAGTCATCTATATCAGAAGATATTTTAAGTTGAGTTTGTGGTATGGAACATTAAGAAGTGTGGTGAAAGGAGAAAACATGTAAGAAAACAAAGGGCAGCCTTAGATCAGGTAAGGAATTTTAAACTATCTTGCTTTTGATATACTCTTAAGAATAGAAAACATATAAGAAAACAAAGGGAAACCTAAGATCAGGTAAGGAATTTTAACCTATCCTGCTTTTGACATGCACTCAAGGGAAAACATTTAAGATAAACATAAAAATTAACCTAATATCAGGTAAGGACTTTTAACCTAGCCTGCTTTGGCATACTCTTAAGGGAAATATTCAAAACAGTTGTTTAAGCCTAAACAAGGGACTGGGCTAACCATAAACTTCCTTGATTAGGAGTCTACTTAGCATGCAGTGAAAATATCATTCAAGAAAAACATCTCAAGTTCTACTCAGCAAGACATGGGCTCACCAACATTCATTGACTAGTTATACTCTATTGAAATCATTCCCAAACACATATTTAGAAGAAAACATATAGATAAAGCTTATCGGTTAGAATTAGGGTACTTTAGAAGTAAATCATAATCTATATTTTCTTCTCTTTATCAGAGAATATGAACAAAGTGAAAAAACATAAGGAGAGTAACAATAACAGTGAGAAAAACATCACCAATGATTTAGATCAGGATCTAGTGAATCTGGTTGTTTATTGATGTGAAAAATCAGTCACATACTTTGAGTCCAATAGCTTTTACAATCCAATACTTCTCTTCCTAGCCTACTATATTACAACTACTCAGTAACTCTTACTCAATAACAATTCAACAATTAGCAAATTTCCAACCTTTTACAATGAGTTTTCTGTGAATACATATAGGTGCAAAGAGGAAGAGTGTTGCATAAATGGTAATAAATATTAATTAAGATAGAGTGGGAGAGGTATTTGAATGCCCATTCTGCTTAATAATCATATCATTAATTGTTTGTACCACTTCAACTGTTTTTAGTTGAATCGGAAACCAACTAGCAGGTTGGTAATAACTCCGAGGCTTGTCCTTTGAAGTTAACTTGGTCTAAAGTACCCTGTTTGACCTTTGGGAAAATAAAACTATCATCTTTCAGTTTTGAGGCCTCCCATGGTTGTGTAATAACTGTTCTGACAGTTTAAAGAGTTTTTTCCATCAGGATTGCTTTCACGATGTCTTCAAAAGGAAAGGTAGACTACATGTGTCCCTTTGGTCCTTTGGTGGAGTAATAGCTTCTGTAGATGTGGCATTCAAGACTTTCCTTCTACTGATATGTCTTGTTTTAACCCTTTAAACACTAATATTTAGGTTTAGATTGCGTTTTAAAGGCCGTATTAGGCCTTCTTAGATCATCTTTTGCCTTTAAATTGTGTCTTTGTCTTTATCCTTAACTTGTTGGTTAAGCCTTTGATCTTCGGATTTATGATTTAACCTTTAAATTTCTCTGATCTTCCTTGTTCTCCTTTGTGTACAGGTGGCCTGGTTTCCTTCTGTGCTAGAGGGTTTGCTATTCATCAGTGTTCATGAGACACTGATAAACAATAATAATAAACCCTGAATATCCATTTTTCAATTAATTATGGCCCTAAGATCATCACCTTCAGCCTCTGCCACTGATATTTGAATATGGGAGGGCTTGCAACATTAAGTCACCATTAAACCTACACAAAACAACCAATATGTTTTAAAATCTCGCATTTTTTGGGTTTAACTGCTTCAAAGGGATTTGGTGGAGGCGGAGGAGCTTTGTAGAGGGGTGGAATGCAGCCGGAGGAGGTTTCCATGGTGAAAACCACGAAAACCACGGCTCAAAACTGAGATTGGCGAGAAGAATAGGATGGAAGTTTCAAGAATACCGGAGACAGTATTTCATGCGGGGTTAAGGAGGTAAGTGGTGTTATATGAAATGGACGCGATACAGCTGAGGGGTCAAGGTGTGCCATGGGAAAAATCGCCTATTCACGTTAAAAATGGAGTTTAGAGCATTATGCAGAAATGGGTGTGAAAATTCCTATGAGCTGTTGGATCTGCATGGGAAAGGAAAAATCAATGATGGAGATTTAGAGAAAACATGATGGAAATTCCCAGCACGGTCGGGTGGGAAAGAAAATATTACATGGGAGAAGGGCGCGAGACTTAATGAGGACTGTCAGATCTGGGAGATCCATGGTCAAGATTAACTTCGGCAGATCGAGAATTGGCGGGGAAGAGTTCTGGGAAGCGACAGTTAGAAAGTTGCAACATGCTGATGTCTATAGGAGAGGAAAATGCAATGGACAAAGGACCATCAGATCGGGATCTAAATCGACAGTGGAGAGGTGATCGGAGTTTCACATATCGGTGATCCAGGCAGGCGGGATGAGGAATTATGGAAGGAGCAATTGCAATGTGCTGATCCGATGGAGGGTTGTGATGGCCACCAGATCGGGCAAAAATGGATGGTTGTGATTGAATTGGGGGATCAGCCATCGGCGGAAGAAAATTCAAGGGGAAGGAGGAAACGGGGATCTACGATGCGCCGATGCGATGGAGGGTAGTGCAGACTGTCTGATCGGGATCGAGATCGACAGTGGAGATTAAATCGGGAGGGGATTCCCTCAGAGGGGGAGATCATCGACATTAAATAGCGATGCGGCGATGCAAAGTGTGATATTTTTATGATCTTGGGGAATGGATGGCTGCGATCTCATCAACGGATCAGCCATCGGCGAGAATAGGAAAATGGAAGCGGGAACTAGCAATTGCCGATGTGTGATGGCCGATGGACTTAGCACTCGGTCACGAAGCGCAGTCTTATGGTGGAAAAGGGGCTCAGCTCAAGCCAACAGGGGCTTAAAGGTCTGCTTTATGAAAAATTTTATTTTTAAGGCCGAAATGGGGTTTTTTGAAGGTTTTTACGGGTTTCAATAAAGTAAAAGAAGGGTTTTAAAACCAAATAAAAGGGACTCAAATGGTTTTAAAGGGATTTTGAAGGAAGTGGAGGAATTTTTAATAGAAAAATTTGAATGAAAGAGGGGTTCAAAGTAGTTTTCTTCAAGACAATAGCAGGGTTTTGTGAAGATGGATCCCTGGGACAAATGGACATAGCAAGGTTTCAAGAAGTCACAGATTTGCTTGAAATTTGTTTCTTGAAGACTAATACACCTGTTTTAGCCATCATAGTATATGAAAAAATTATAGATGGCTAACAGGGAGAAAAGAGAGATCATGGTGTTGGGAATCACGATTGTCGTTAAACCAAAACCCGTAGGTGTTAGTAAATGATCGCATCGCTAGAGATAAGGATCCACGAGAGGTGGTTAGTACATGTCACGAAACACATAGGGAGCATTGGTTTATCCAATTTCCAACAATATCCCCCCAAACGCGAGCCGGGTGTGTATCGAACTCATGACCTACGCTCTGATACCACTTGTTGGGAATCAAGATTGTTGTTAGACCAAAACCCGCAGGTGTTATTAAATGATCACATAACTAGAGATAAGGATCTACAAGAGGTGGTTAGTCCATGTCATGAAACACACGGAGATCGTTTGTTTATCCAATTTCCAACACATGGTTACGCGTTGATAGAGTTTAATGCAATTAAAATAAGGCCTAATTAAGACATTTTTGAGTTTGTAAAATGATTTAATAAATTGTACAATAGTTTACCTATTGAGATGAAGCCCCTCCCTTGTAGGAGCAAAGGTAGTTTTTTCTAAGGCTTTTGAAGCCGATTTTAGCTTTACATTGAGAGAAAGAAGAGCCCCTACTCTTGAGAAGATACAGAAAGAAACTTTAGATATTGAAGCTAATATGACTGCAGTTGGAAAGGAAAATGAGAAATAGCTAGTCCAGGAGAAGGGGAAAGAAAAATAAAAATTATGACAAGATCTGAGGATAGAAGATATGGCAAAGGTGATAAAAATATGACCAATAAGATATCTAAGATAGAAGCGGAAAATAAGAACTCACAAAGACAAGTACAACAAAAAAAGGGGGGGTTTAACCCTCAATTCAGAAGACATCCCCTTCAAATTCTACAGAGGGAAAGAAGATACCAAGACCAGGTTCAAGCACCATTTTATATAGAAGCAACACCCGTAGAGCCAGTAGACGATGACCAAAGGGATGCCGAGGATTGGGTATCTCTTATGTATTCAATGGAAGAGGATGAACAGGAAGATTCTGAGGGAGAATATGATGAAGCTGAAGTTTCTTTTGATCAATATGAAATGGATGAATATTGTAGGAAATTCATAGATTTCATGCAAGCTAAGTTACATAAAAAGTATGATTTGAGGTCTAGAAAGAGATATAGAGTGTAGGATAATGAACGTGAACAAAAAGGTTCATTCCTCCTCCAATGGCCACTCCACTATAAAAGGACCCTACAAAATAGGTCAGTAATAAGAAACAACCTATAAGTTCACCTATTAGAACAAATGTGCAGCAAGGTGAATCTTCCCAGAACAAGTCAGTTGACACTAATATATTGGAGAGAGTTCTTCCTGTACCTGAACAAGCAACACATTCTAGAAAGAGTGAAGAAGAACATTAAAAGAACATAAAGCAAAATCATGATTTTGAAGAGCTAGAGAAGGTCAAAATTCAAGTGCCTCTTCCAGAATTAGCCAAAATACCAACTTAGAAGAAATAAATTTCAAAATTTATTAATATCACACTAGTGGAAGACATAATTGACACAGTGAACTTACAAGAAGAAAATCCAGTTTTCACCTTTGGTCCTCATGTAGAATAAATATATCCCTCTGTTTCACCCTTCTATATTTCTCTATTTCTTCATGATTATACTCTACATAATTTCATGTTGGACTCAGGAGCATCTCGTAATGTCATGCCATTGTCTATTATGAAGGAACTTAACTTGCAGATTACCAAACCTTATAGGCATTTTTATTCATTTGATTACAAAAGGGTGAAATGTGTTGGGTTAATTAAATATGTAGTAGTTTTGTTGGCACAAAACCCAACAAAGAGCATATTCATGGATGTAGTGGTCACTGATATCCCCACCACATTTGGAATGCTCCTATTAAGATCTTAGGGAGAAAAATTAGGAGGCGTATTAAAGTTAGATTAAACTTATGCTATCATTCTAGTTTTTAATGGGGAAGAAAGGAGATTGTACAGGGAAACAAGGTTTGTGAAAACCACCTCTAAGAAATATGCAAGAAATTCCCCCATTTATAGTCAAGAAACATAAAATCTTTCTTGTTTCATGTTGCATGAAGATGAAAAATTTACTAAAGACACATGGAAGAAACTCTCTTCAACAGTTGTAAATAACAAGCTGCACTCAAAAAATATTTGGAAGTGCTACCTTGATGGTGCCTACTCCAAGGAAGGCACAAGTGCTAGATTCTTGCGAATATCACCAGAAGGTAACCTCATGCCATTCTATTTTAAACTATAATTTGATTCAACAAACAATGTGGCTGAATATGAGGCCTTAATCTCAAGCCTTCAAGTCGCTAAACAAATGGGGGTTCAATGTATTTCAATTTGTGGTGACTATGAGTTGATAATAAGGCAGATCAAGAATCATTGTCAAACCAAGCATCCAAGATTAAGATCGTACAGGAATTAAGTTTTGGATCTAATAGAAAACTATTTTGAAGTCTTCAATCTTCAGTATATTCCGAGGGAGGAAAATAGATTGGCTGATTCTTTATAAATTGTAGGCAACACCTTAAAACCCCCCATAAATCCTAGGCTAAGATACGAAATTGAAGTTAGACATAGACCTTATATCCCTGACAATGTGAAACATTGGCATGTGTTTGATGAGGATGAATAGATAAAACAGGTCCTCAAAATGGTTGGAAACTTTGAAGATGCTGATATATACCAAGAGGAAGAACAAACAGAGAAGAGAACAGAAATAAGAAACCTCAAGTAGTCAATAGGTGAACAAAATATTATCCAATTGAAAGATAATGTGCTCCCTAGAGGGTTGCTTCCCCTTGAAATATTATTCGGAGCTAATGATGTGGCTCTTGATTCGAATAAAAAAAATCAATAACAAGAGATGGAAGATTGTAATTTGGGAACTCATTAGGAGCCCGAAATAGTGAAATTGTTCAAAGGGGTTCCCAATAACTACAAAGAAAGGTACATTGATATTTTTAAGAAGTATATGGATGTGTTTTCCTGGTCGTATGGAGACCTAAAAACCTATGACAAAATAATTATTTAGCATAAGGTTCCATTGAAGGAAGGGCTCAAACCACATAGACATAAGCTCAAAGAGTTCAATCCCTTGTTGTTAGCTCCAATTGAAAAATAAGTGAAGAAACTATTGCATGCGAAAATTATGGTCCCTCTTAGATATTCAGACTGGGTTTCCAGTCTGGTCCATGTAAGAAAAAAGAATGGAGAGATAATACTGTGTGTATACTTTAGAAACTTGAACCGAGCATCTCTAAAAGATAATTATCCTCTTCCAAAAATGGATTATGTCTTACAAAGGGTGACAGGAGCTCACTGGTTATCTATGGTTGAAAAATTTTCTGGGTACAATCAAGTAGTGGTAGAAAAAGAAGATCAGAAGAAGACTGCTTTCACTATTCCCTATAGCACGTTCATGTACACAAGGATGCCATTTGGCCTTATGAATGCAGGTGAAAATTTTAGAGGGCCATGGACATAGTCTTCGTTGGTGATAGGCATAGGGACTTCACTCAATGAGCCCCTGACCTATCGCGTGTGTTCGTGGCATATTAAACAATACCTTTAATTTGACTATATATTGGAAAATAGCCCTAAAAATCACATTGTTTAACCCCCTACCAATACGAACCCAATACACCTTCGTAATTCAAAAAACCCGTACTTCCACTAAATATTGTAGGTATTCATTTTTTCCTTAAAAGTTTTTATACCCCTTTATATTTTTTCATTAACTTTGAGATCCATTTTGTATACCTGCTAATATAAAAACCCTTTACCCCCTATATATCCCCCAATATATTATGTCATTTTTTCCTCAATATATATCCCCCAAATTGAACCCATGTGGTATGGTATTGCTCCCCCAGTGAAGCCCCTATGGTGACAGGTTTGTAGTTATATATATGGATGATGTAACTACTTTCTTAGGGTTAGATGATGAACACTTGGAGCAGTTGCAAAAAACTTTTCAAAAGTGCAGAAAGTTTGGTTTGTCATTAACTCCCAAGAAATCTTTATTTTCATTGGAAGAAGCTAAATTATTGGGCCACATAGTTTCTAAACAAGGAGTAAATATTGACCCATCAAGGGTGGAAGCCATTAAAAATATTCCTTTACCCAGAAGCAAGAAGGATATCCATAGATTCCTAGGAAAAATAAACTTTTTGAGGAGGTTTGTGCCCAATTATGCTGAGATTGTGAGAAGTATAACATATATGTTGAAGAAAAATGTAGAAGCGAAATGGGATAAGGAAGAAAGAGACACATTTATTAGAATAAAGGAAGCACTACAAGAAGCTCTAGTTTTGATTGGTTCAGATTATCAAAAAGCCTATTCAGATTATCAAAAATCCTTTTAGGTATTCTCATTTGCATCCACCAATACTATTTTTGTTGTATTGTTGTAGAAAAATGAAGATAGTAAGGAGGAGTCAGTTTGTTAGGTCCCTATATTACTATTATAGTCCCTCACTGTTGCTAGTGTAACCCCCTTATTATTATTATTATGCCCATGTAACCGCCATATTGTTATTATTGTGAACTTACATTATTATTGTTAGGTCGGCTAGGATTACATTGTGGCCCCATGGACTCCTATATATAGAGAGGAGGTTTTGGTCATTTCAATCATCCTAAAATTGTTCATTTATGTATGTATTAGAGGTTTCCCCCTCGAAGTGGCTTATTTCTAAGGCGTTAATCTCTCTTTTCTTCTATTTTTGGAGCTGGTTTCATAACATTTGGTATTAGAGCTTTGGATTCTAGGGTTTCGCTGCTCCGAACAAGTCATCATGGAATTTTCACTACAACTTTTTTTCTACGAAGGTTAAGAAGTGGAAATTTTTATAGAGCAAAGACGAACTCCTGAGAAATTTCGTGGAAAAATTTAAGATCTTGGTTCACAATATTTTCAGAGATATGATCTGTGAAATTTAGGGATTTTTGCAAGCTCCTGAATTTAACCTAAACAGGTCATCATCGAATTTTCACTATAAATTTTTTCTATGAGGGTTCAAAAGCTAAAATTTTCACAAATAAAAGCCACAATTTGGAGGAATGCTGTGGAAAATTTTTAGAGCTTGATTCACAATATTTTCAGAGATAGGGTCTGTGGAATTTAGGGATTTTTCAGGCTCCATAATTTCATCTCAAAGAGGTGACCATGGGAAAATCATCATAACTCTCTCTCTGAGCGTTGGATTGGAATTCTGTAGAATGTGGATGCAAGTAAACAAACTATAGTTTCTTATATATCAATTTCAGAGCTGAAGGAGGAAATAATGACACGTGGCAAGTCATACAAATTTTCTTTACTGAACGAGTCCATAATTAGGTCATCTTACGAGATTGGGCATAACTTTGTCTTCAAGAATCCAAATCAGGTAAGACCTATGGCATTAAAAATAATATTTAGAGGGATACTCCAGGGCTTAATTTCAGATATTGAAGATCTGAAACTGTAAAGATAATTTATTTTCACTATCGAGCTCCTCAAAATCAAGAAAAAATTGTGTATTGTTTTTTCAAATTGCATCAATCTTGTTTGAAAAATCAGTTTTAAGTGATTCCAAAGGCCTATTGAGCATAGATATCAGTATTGGGTTCTAAAATGCCTCCTAAAAATAATTCAACACCCATTGATCCCTTAGAGTACTCTACTATGACTCATGAAGATGAAGAATTGCAACATGATCTATCAAAATTACAAGAGCAAGTGCACCAAATTTCTCTCTCGCAAAGAGCAACAAAAAATTAAATGGAAGTTTTGAAGAAAGGCATGGAAGTGAAGATGGATGGTTTGAAGAATAATATGGATGGTTTGAAGAAAGGCATGGAAGCTAAGATGGATGGCATGGAAGCTAAGATGGATGACATGGAAGTTAAAATGAAAGACAACATGGAAAACATGAAGAATGATCTAAAAGAATACATGGAAGGTTTGAAAAAGTTGATACAAGAAATGTTTCCTAATGGTGAAAATATAGTAGAGGAAACTCATGATGAGAACAAAATAAATGTTAATCGTGATTTCATAAACTATAATGTTAGATGGAAGAACCACCATATTCCAAAGATGGATATGAGGAAGTTTCATAGCAAGGATCCTATAAAATGGATACTACAAATGGAGCAATATTTTGATCTCAGTAATGTGCAAAACACACAAAAGGTACGCATTGCAACTTTACATTTAGAACAAAATACATTTCTATGGTATCGATGGATTTTCTCTTATAAAAGAATTTTCACTTGGTCAAATTTTACAGAGGAAATGATAGCACATTATGAGGATACAAAGAGCAACACCTTCTTTAGCCAATTGATAAATCTTAAACAAAGGGGATCAGTGGGGGAGCACATTGAGGACTTCCAAAAATTGAATATAAGGGTAACTAATATTCCAGATGAACACATGATTGATGTCTTCATAGGGACTTTAAAGGATAACATCCAACATGAAGTTCACATTTGGGAACCTAATTCATTGGAGAAGGAATTCAGGTTGGCAAGAGAAATTGAATGTAAAATTATGGTGACAAGGAAGCCTACCACTCACATCTATAAATATGGAAGTGTTGCTACTACTAGGCTTCCAAAGCCTACGAGTTTGACACCAAAATAATTGGAAGAAAAAAGAGAAAAAGGGCTTTTCTAAAGTTGTGATAGAAAATACACTAAAAATCATAAGTTTGCCGAGCAGAAATTATTTTACATAGATTGTGAAGAGGAAGAAGAAAATGAACAAGAAACTTCAAAAGTAGAGGATATACACCAGGAAGAAACCCTAGAAGAAGAAGAAATGAGTCCGACCATATCATGTAATGCATTGGCAGGAATTACCACTCCTCAAACTCTCAAGATAGAAGGACATATCAAGAAAAAAAAGGTAATAGTGTTGATTGATTTGGGTAGTACCCATAATTTTATTCATTGTAAGGTAGCCAAGGAATTGAATTGTTTCCTATACCCAGCACCAAAATGTCAAGTGATGTTTGCAAATGGAGGAACTATAAATTTCTCTGGAAAATGCCATAATATCAAGCTAGCCATGGGGGAATATGTATTGAATAGTCCAATGTTTTCCATTCCAATGGGAGGTGCTGATGTTGTACTAGGAGTAAAATGGTTAGAATCTTTGGGGATGGTAGCTTTTAATTTTCAAGAAATTTTCTTGAATTTTTTTTCAGAAGGAAAGGAAGTCGAATTATGGGGTATTTCAGGGA
Organism: Pinus albicaulis; assembly: GCA_034641835.2. Classification (NCBI taxonomy): domain Eukaryota; kingdom Viridiplantae; phylum Streptophyta; class Pinopsida; order Pinales; family Pinaceae; genus Pinus; species Pinus albicaulis. Next base: position 272,202,938 of record CM076576.1, read on the forward strand.
AGCTGGGAAAGATAATAAACTCTAATGTCATGAAAAAGCTTCAAAAGAAAGAACAACGAGGCATAATTGCACAATTATGCTCACTAAAAGTTCCAACATCAAAATCATCTATTTCTGCAAATCTCCAAAAAGTCTTGGACAATCATTCCAAGTTTTTTGAAACTCCCAAAGGACTCCCACCTATTCGTGATCATGATCATGCTATTCATTTGATTCTAGGAAGTGTTCCTCCAAACATCAGGCCTTATAGATATCCTTAAGTCCAAAAGAGCGAAATTGAACGTATGATTGCAGAAATGTTAGAGGTTGGTATAATTCAACCTGGTCAAAGTTATTTCTCTGCTCCAATAGTATTGAAGCACAAGAATGATGGATCATAGTGCATGTGTTAGAATTATAGGGAGCTCAATAATCTCACTATTAAAGATAAATTTCATGGAGCAATTTATTTTACTAAGTTGGATCTTCCTTCAGGATATCATCAAACTAGAATGAACACTAAAGATATTCCAAAAACATCATTTCGAACTGATGAGGGTCATTATGAATTTTTTGTCATTCCTTTTGGCTTTACCAATGCACCTTATACGTTTCAAGGGCTGATGAATTCCATTTTCAAACCCTTCCTTAAAAAATTTGTGCTAGTATTTTTTGATGATATCTTAATCTACAACAGATCTTGGAAGGATCATGTTCAACATGTTGACAGGGTGCTCAAGCTATTGGAGGAGAAACAATTATATGCAAAAAAATTGAAATGTTTCTTTGGAGTAGAAGAGGTGGAATACGTGGGTCATATTTTATCTCACGAGGGTATTAAGGTAGACCCTAAAAAAATTAAAGCCATTAAGGAATGGAAAATCCCCACAACCATAAAGGAGTTGCACGTATTTCTCGGTTTAACAAGGTATTATAGCAAGTTTTTTAAGAATTATGGGAGAATAGTAGCACCTCTAACAACATTATTGAATAAACATGCATTTTCATGGACTCCTGAAGAAATTAAGGCCTTTAAACATCTTAAAGAGGCAATGTGCCTAGCACCATTATTAGCTATGCCAGACATCACAAAAACCTTTATTGTGGAATGTGATGCCTCGAGAAATGGAATTGGTGATGTTTTAATGCAAGAAGAAAGACCCATTACTTTTGAAAGTCATCCCATCAAAGGAAAGTATTTACAAAATGCTATTTATGAGAAGGAAATGTTGGCAATACTACATGCACTAAAGAAATGGTGACCTTACCTAATGGGAGGACACTTAAAGGTAAAAGTTAATCATGATAGTCTTAAACACTTTTTGGAACAAGGACTATCTTCAGAAGAGCAGCAAAAATGGGTCACAAGATTTTGGGTTATGACTTTGAAATCATCTACAAAAAACGGAAGCTAAATGTTGTTGCAGATGCACTCTCAAGAAAGGATTAAGAGGTGGAATCATTGCTTTGTTCCATTTCTATTATCCAACCAGATTGGATAACCAAAGCAAGGGATGGATGGAAGAAAGATGAATAAGTTTGGACACTTATTCAAAATTTGTAGCAAGATCCTAGTACATCTGATACATTTAGTTAGAAAAATTATTCCTTATCATACAAAGATCTCTTATATATTTTCAATAATTCCCAATTACAAAAAAATATTCTTTTGGAATTGAACACTTCTCCTTTAGGAGGACACTCAGGATTTTTAAAAACTTACCACAGGGTGAAGAAAGACTTTTTTTGGGATGGCCTTAAATCGGATATTCAAAAGTTGGTGGCGGAATGTTTGATTTGCTAGCAAAATAAAGTTGAGACAATTGAGACCCCAGGTCTTCTACAACCTTTATCCATTCCAAGTCAACGTTGGGAGGAGATTTCAATGGATTTTATCACGGGTTTACATAAGTTTGAAGGAAAGAGTGTCATCATGGTGGTATTTGATAGACTTACCAAGTATGCACACTTTTGTGCATTATCTCATCCATTTAAAGCAAGTACAGTTGCTACTGCATTTATGGAAACAGTTCAAAAGCTACATGGAAACCAGAAGATTATTGTAAGTGACATAGATACAATTTTTACAGGAAATTTTTGCACAGAATTATTTTCTTGTTTGGGTACTTAACTAGCTCATAACTCATCTTATCATCCTCAATCTGATGGTCAAACTAAGATAGTCAATAAATGTTTGGAAGTATATCTTCGTTGTTTTGTATCTCGTAAGCAAGCACAACGGGTCAAGTGGTTACCTCTCACTAAATGGTGGTATAACACTTCCTTCCTGTTGAGGAGGTAAATCCCCTCTACGGACAGAGGTGATCCCTACTAGCCCAGCAGGGGTCTAGCAACAATCATCAAATTCTACAGCGTAAGTTCCTAATTGCGAATAAATAGACCAACGATGGAGGACTACCTGGAGTCCAATGCTATGATCCGTAGAAGAGACAGCGTTCCCATTCCTCAGCCTCGGCAGATCACGATCCCCACCATCTCCGTGAATGGACACTTGCACATGCAAGAAACAACACGAATACAAGCATAAAATCCAGAATGCACAACTATATATCAGTCAGAAAGGATATAACTCATTATTAACATAAGCGAAAAACAGAGTGGAACCATAACCGGTAGTCATTCATTAATAAGCAATCGAAATAGAGTGCAACCAATGTTCTGACGCCGCGGTCTCCTTTGGAAGGGTCCCTAGTCGTTCACGTCTTGCAAAGCTCGCCAGGGAAAGGGCAAGCCTCTCTAGAGTCTCTCGACGATAGTCTCCTTACTTGAGTCGGCCTTAAGGGAAGAAAGAGGGCTCTTACAGCATAAAGGCTCTTGGGAATTTGGAGATTCAAAGCTTAGGCACTTCAAGACTAGCTTGCAATGGCAATAGGCAAGCTTTTATAGATGGGGAAGGAGGGAGTTGGGATCCCTATAATTGTGGGATTGGCCCTATCATCAAGGAAGGTTCCATGAGAGGTGGCAAACCACTTCCCTTCCATGGAACTCCCGTAGCCAAACCTCCCAACTCAATATAGGCAATGGTTTCTGAGTTTGTTGAAACACAACTTCCGCCATATTTATTTAAAAAACACTCCTTAAATTGGCTGGCGCAACTACGACTCTGGGACAGAGCACCAGTTGGCGCGACCTCTTTGTAGGATTTTCCACATTGGCGCGAGTGATGAAATTTATGCCCACGCCAATGCAAAAGGAGATGTTTTCATGGTTTTTTGCAAGGAGATGTATTTAGGGCAATTGAAGCTCATATTTAGAGGAATGCATTGATAATGATTTCAAGGCATGAAAATGTTCACAGGTCACAAAATGGGTCCTCCATTGTGCGAGATGGGGAATGGTAGGGACGGTGACAAATTACTTTGTAACAGATGCCCCCTAAAGTATGAGGCCCGAGAGAGAGAGGGGTGAAATGCTTTACGAGAACATGTTCAACTGAAGCTCCGCCGTCGGAAAACCTACATAGAGAAATACAACTGATATCTCAAGTACATGATGTATATGCGGTATGGGCGTAGCCATCTGAAATAGAGTACACTGTAATCTGGATCCGGGGTATGGGCGCAGCCATCCAGCGAGGATCAATAAATAGACTCAGGTATGGTCGCAGCCATCCAATCAGTGAGTCATGTACATAATGATAATAATCCACAATCGCAGCCTGGATTACAACAGACACAATCTAGGGTCTTTCACTCCATCTGGACCCAAATAAAGTACAAGTCCAAGCATGCGAATATGTGAGCTGAAGTCGAACATGCAAGAACATCGTCTGATTACCAGCCAATGATGAGAGTTGTTAACAGACGCGAGAGGAACCACCAATAATGACAATGGCCCTCAAGGTACTACAGGTACAATCTACAACGTGTGAATCAATGCGCTGGTGTCGAACACCCGTAGAATCACTCGATCGGAGGCCAATGATGAAAACCTCTCATCGAATGCGACGAACCTGCCATTGAGGCATGCAGGCTCCAAGGTACCATAAAGGAATCTCTAGATCAACTTCCTGGATAATGAGCTGAAGTCGACAGGAAGTGACCTTGATCGAAGGTGGGCCATACTGTTTCCCACATCATCGACACGAGACAGAGGAACATGATGTTTTTGTTGTGAATCAGGATCGTACGAGAATCATAGGAAGGTTGATATTTGCAGAGGTCAACTTCTCTTGAACATATAACGACACAAATAGTGGTTTTGGCAGTATTTGACATGAACGGATCAGAGGTCATGGTGACGAGGAAATGAGCAGAGGAGAGGTCAAAAAGGATTATCCAAACCCACAGAGGCAAGTGAAAAAATGAGATGAGATGTCCCCAACCCGACATGAATGCAGACAAGTGCCATGTTCACGAGCGACATACTGCCGACACGACAACGATACTGGTTCCATTTTTCCCCACCATTTCTAGCGAGTACCTCTTTATTTTTACACAAGCTTGAAGAGGATACCATATGCTTGTCATATAATTCCGTCCTTCGGACGAATCCATCCTAGTACATTTAACGAGCCCTAGGAAGGAGAAACTTGAATAACGTCATGATTGACAATTTCCAATGTCATTTAGGTTTAACGAGTCTGATAAAGGAAGAACTTGGCGTCTTTTCATATTTATAGAGTTTGAAAAGACAACGGAAAAGTAAACTCCAGCGGTCCCTTTTCGTAGATAGTTCCTCGGACCCAAAAAGGTATAAAACAATATCCGAGAAAACCTCCTAGTCGCGATAGGCTAGGGTATTCCTTTTTCGTAAGTAATCTATCCCAGCCTGAAAAAGAGGTAAACGTATACTGGGTAGATGTCGATTTGTGTCCACTTTAACGAGATCAAAACGACAAGGGCCTCGGCAATCTTTTCATGTTTAGAGAGTCAGAAAAGAGCTGAAAGATGACTCCTCCTGGAGGAACGAGTGGTATAAAGGGTAGCAACTGGTTCCGGTGATGGTGGAACTGCTCAAAACAAGATAAAGGTCAAGAGGCTGGCTAACAGGACCACTCATCACAGCGGTTCCTTAGGAATCGGTAAAACAAACAAGTGAAGGCATATGATCGGCCAAGAAAATAGTGACGATGGAATGAGAAAACTAAGGCTCATCTGGAAAAAACAGGCTGATAAAATGGCAATCACAAGAGGTAAAATGGGCATGGTTTCATTTTTACACAAGCTTGAAACAAAGATAAACTATGCTTGAAGTTGGTTTCATTTTTACACAAGCTTGAAACAAAGATAAACTATGCTTGAAAACTGGTTTCATTTTTACACAAGCTTGAAACGAAAACAAACTATGCTTGAAAAAGTAAGCATGCCCCCTAGCATGGTGACTCAATTTGAGGTGCATGCCCCCCAAGCTTCAGTCCATATGAAAAGAAGATGGAGTGAAGGTTCAAGTTACAAGATCTAAGAAAGACTCGACTAGGATTTTATGAGATCGGATCAAAGACTCGAATTGAACAGGAACGTGTTTCATTATTTTAATGAGGTTGACACATTAAAAGAACTATCCTCAGACACCTTGTTTCATGGTTTAAGGATCTTGGCACAAGACAAGGAACTCTGCTCCAACAACCTTGTTTCATTTTTTAAGGATCTTGACACAAGACAAGGAACTCTGCTCCAACCACCCTTGTTTCATTTTTTAAGGAGCTTGACGCAAGACAAGAACCATGCTCCGACAACCTGGTTTCATTTTTTAAGGAGCTTGACATAGGAAGACGAACTATGCTCCTAGAAACTACTGGTCACGATGAAAAGGAAGTCATGGCTTCCAAGAGTTCCGCACCAAATGGGAGAACAACATCTTGGAAATCAGGACCCAATGCCCCTAGCACACTATGCACGACAGCATCTTCACTGAGTATAGGCACGGGCTAGGTAGCCACATAGTTGACCTGTGGTGGGGCAGATACAACGAGTGGATAAAAACCAGGAGGGGTTGATGGCGGGCCAGATGCCACATTAGGACCAAAGAACAAAAGCTGATCAATGGTCACGATCTGTCCTTCATGCGGAAAACATGCCACACGAAAAAGGGAGGAGACGAGTGCTCCCATGGCATAGGTGTAATCGCGCCCCAAAAGCAGATTGAAATCCAAGGGGCCTGGAACAACCATCACGTCCATATGGACAATTTTACCTCCAAAAGTAATAGGTAACCTTGGAAGGATCCCCAACGGTTGACTCGTTCTTCTATTGAATGTCAACAGATTCTGCGTAACAGGCGCAAGCGGCGGCGAACCGAAAGCTTTCCAGGTAGTTGAGGACATAATACTAATAGAGGCACCTTCGTCTATAATGGTGCTGGGTACAACCAGACCAAGAGCCTGTACTGTGATCTCAAAAGGCACATAAGACGGAAGGCGAAATCCTGCAAATTGAATCCAATCAAAGGAAGCAACCAAACTACTCAGAGGGGCTACCATCAAAATGCGAAGGTCTTCCCCTGATGTTACGGAAGAAGAAGCACCCTTCGTGACCTCCATTTCAAAGGTGAGAGGGATATCCTCTGGGACCTCCACCACGGGAGGCGGAGGAGCAACTTCTGAAGGTGAAGAGACAGGAGAATATTTCTCCAAGTCCGAAGAATCTGAAGAAACCAGAAGCACATGAGGGTTATGAGATCCACTCTCCATGGAAAAGACCTGGTGCACCGTAGACGGGCCCAGCTCAACCGATCCCACAACCAATGGTTGGTCAGGAATGGATTCCTTGATTTGAATTTCCGGGGGAGTGGGATTTACCAAGGATTACTCTTGGCTAATCATGGCATCAGTAGGTGGAAGACTCAAAGAAAGCTGTTTATAACCAGCCGAGAGGCATGGTGTAGAAACAATCAGGTTTTCCAAGACTCGCTTGGCTTCATCCATATAAGGAAAAAGGTGAATGGCATGATGCCCTTCACACAACCTATAGGGATTGGTAATTTTACCCTGTTTCTTAGGAGTCATATCAGTCGCAGTTGAAGATATGCCCCAACCTTTCTCCCGGAAGTCAAAGGCAATGGTGGACGACCGTTGGACCATGCTTCAAGCAACTTGGGAATGCCAGGGTAGTCTCAAAGCAGATGGTCTCCCGTGCACAACATGCAAGGGAACTTGACTTTCCATGGAGGGTTGGAGGGCCTATCAAGAGGAGATTTTCTAGAAGCAGTAGCTGTACATTTAGCCTCTCGCTTATCGGACTTCTTCTTCTTTGCCTTCTTCTTCTTCTTCTTAGCCACCTGGTTACTTGAATCCAAACTTTCACCAGGTGAAGTAGAAGATGAGGACGCAGAAATAGGCGAAGAAGGGGAGAGGTCCACCTTGGGATCAACATGATGTTGTTCCGGGGGAGGAACTGATTGAATAGTAGTGGAGACATTCGAGACTACAGAGGTTGAGAACAACCAAACAGGCAACCCAACAGTTAACCTAGGAAGGGACAACGTCACCATGTAAGGAGCACCAACATTCCCAAAAGGAGGAAAATGATCAGGATTCCCTTCTGAGGGGATTCCTTGGTTGGTAAACTCTGAAAAAGTCGCCATCAAAACTCAAAACCACACACGGGCTGAAAAAGAACCAAGGCACACAATCAAACGGCCAACAAGCAAAATCTAACAGGGCGTGTAATCATGGGTGATTAATTTTTACCACATTGAAAAATAAGAAACTTCACCGTTTCATGTTTTAAGAGTCGAGAAATGATAAAATATGACTCTATCTCTTTCAGATTTGAGACAAGCGTGAAAGGACAAGCACTTGGCGATCTTTTCAAATTTAGGGAGTCAGAAAAGACCAAATGACTACTCGGGAATACTAGGCAAAAAGGGTGTACCAAATAACCGTGAACTGCAATATACACATTGGTTTTAATAATGAAAGAGAAATCAACCAAGGACTTTCCGTACGTGCAGGAAATCTCCCCAAATGTTGTGTTCGGTGTATCACGGGTATAGGGCAGAAAACTCGTCTTTCTACGGATAAAGGATTGAAACCTAGAGGGGTCTCCCTTTATATACACGACGGTACGGGGAGCACAAGTCTGTACTAGCGCTGTCTAAATCCAATAGGCGAACGACAGCTACTAGGTTTAAAGACGCCGGAACACGTCTCTATCCTAGACCTCTAAATATGTTTCGTTAGATTTCAATGCTGCCTTAGTGTAAATTGAGTAGATTTCAAAGTTGATCTTCAATTACGTTTCAGTTTTCAGGCCCTAACGAATGTGTTGTTTCAAAAACTCCTAAATGCAAAGCTACATGCCACAGTACACCATTTCGTTCGATGAAAACTAGCTACAGAAGAGTTGAGAGTTTTTACACAAACAAAATGATCAGAAGACAAACAATGATATCTCTAATGCAACTAATGAAATCGAAAAATTTTCATTAAAATCACTAATTACTAGTAAAATCGAAAAAAATTTCAATTTGCACTAATCAACCAAAAGCAAAAGAATTTTTTTGTAATTTTCAATGTTTGATACCTAGATGCACTAAACAAACTGAAAATAAAAGAGAAGAAACTTGAGAAACGATATTAAGAGAGAAAAACAAACAAATTTCACTCAGTGACACAAGCAATCAGATCTCAAATCGATCAAAGTCTCTCAAAACCAAGAAAAAGACTTAAAGGCTCCAATGGACCGTGTGATCTAGGCCCAAAGCAAGACCAAACGAAATTCGAATGAAGAAATGAGCAATCACCCAAAAATCGCAACAAACAGTGAACAACTACTAAGAGAATGTGGAGGAGCAATCAGAGAGTTGACTGGATAAACAAAACACCAAAACTCCCAAGGAGGGCTCGATACACAAAGCCACTAGATGCCCTAGGGCTTAAAACGTGAAATCGATGGAGAAAAGCAAACAACCAAAGGACGAAGGCAAATTCCCAGTCAAACAGGACTCCAACACACTCAAGTAGTTGAAAAATCAAGAAGAAAAACACTAACCAGACCTAGAGAGCTCAAAACTGAGAAAACCCTAATACCCTACAGGAGTGGCGCGACTGTAAGGCTGCAACTGGTGCCAGCAAGCAATTGGCGCGGGAAATACAAAAGCAACATGCGCCAATTGGTGTGACTGTCGGGCTAAAAAGCGCGCCAGTCGAGTTTCTCAGCCAAAAATAAAAAAGAACTACTCCAGAAGCATATCAATGTAAACTAAGCAAACCAAGAAGCAAAAAACAGCAAAAGAACCCAGCCTAGAAGGCTAACCAAGCAAGGAAAATCATAAAACAATCAAAAAGAGACAATCCAAATGAGACAGTGAAAACTAGACGATCCCCAGCGGAGTCACCAAATTGTTGAGGAGGTAAATCCCCTCTATGGACAGAGGCGATCCCTACTAGCCTAGCAGGGGTCTAGCAACAATCATCAAATGCTACAGCGCAAGTTCCTAATTGCGAATAAATAGACCAACGATGGAGGCCTACCTGGAGCCCAATGCTATGATCCATAGAAGAGACAACGTTCCCATTCCTTAGCCTCGACAGATCACGATCCCCATGATCTCCGTGAATGGACACCTGCACATGCAAGAAACAACACGAGTACAAACATAAAATCCAGAATGCGCAACTATATATCAGTCAGAAAGTATATAACTCATTATTAACATAAGAGAAAAACAGAGTGGAACCATAACCAGTAGTCATTCATTAATAAGCAATCGAAAGAGAGTACAACCAATGTTCTGACGCTGCGGTGTCCTTCAGAAGGGTCCCCAGTCGTTCACGTCTCGCAAAGCTCGCAAGGGAAAGGGCAAGCCTCTCTAGAGTCTCTCGACGATAGTCTCCTTACTTGAGTCGGCCTTAAGGGAAGAAAGAGGGCTCTTACAACATAAAGGCTCTTGGGAATTTGGAGATTCAAAGCTTAGGCACTTCAAGACTAGCTTGCAATGGCAATAGGCAAGCTTTTATATATGGGGAAGGAGGGAGTTGGGATCCCTATTATTGTGGGATTGGCCCTATCATCAAGGAAGGTTCCATGAGAGGTGGAAAACCACTTCCTTTCCATGGAACTCCCGTAGCCAAACCTCCCAACTCAAGATATACAATGGTTTCTGAGTTTGTTGAAACACAACTTCCGCCATCTTTATTTAAAAAACACTCCTTAAATTGGCTGGCGCGACTGCGACTCTGGGACAGAGCGCCAATTGGCGCGGCCTCTTTGTAGGATTTTCCCCATTGGCGCGAGTGATGAACTGTCTGCCCGCGCCAATGCAAAAGGTGATGTTTTCATGGTTTTTTGCAAGGATATGTCTTTAGGACAATTGAAGCTCATGTTTAGAGGAATGCATTGATAATGATGTCAAGGCATGACAATCTTCACAGGTCACAAAATGGGTCGTCCATTGTGCAGGATTGGGAATGGTAGGGACGGTGACAAATTACTGTGTAACACTTCCATACTACTGCAAAAATGACCCCATTTATGGCACTTTATGGATATCATCCACCATCTATCACATCTTCTTTAAGGGAAAATTCTGGGGTTCAAGAAGTGGAAGATCACATCGAGCATCAACAAGAATTTAGGATAAGCTAGATTTGGCACAAAATCGAATGAAACAACAAGTAGATCAACATCGCAGCAAGAGAAATTTTGATGTAGGAGACTGGGTATTTTTACACCTACAACCATACAAACAAGTGTTCCTCAATCAATCTAAGAAGGATAATTAATTATCCCCAAAGTACTACAGTCCTTACAAGGTGTTGCAAAATATTGGTACTTTGGCATACAAATTGGAGCTTCCTGCTTCTTCGCAAGTGCATCCAATTTTCCAAGTTTCATGCTTAAAGAAAGTTATATGGGACAAACTTCCATTTCAAACAGTATTTCCAGAACATGATGAGGAAGGAAAAACCATATTGGAACCTGAAACAGTCACAAAAACAAGAACTCGACAGCTATGAAATTGATCAATTTCAGAGTATCTCATCAAATGGAAGAACTTGCCCACTAAAGATTCTACATGGGAGGATGAGAATTTTATACAGAAGCACATGGAGCTACTCAAGCATTGAGGACAATATTTTTTTGAAGGAGAGGAGCATGTTAGGTCCCTATATTACTAGCATAGTCCCTTATTGTTGCTAGTGTAACCCCCTTATTATTATTGTTGTACCCCTGTAACCCCCATATTGTTATTATTGTGCCCTTACATTATTATTGTTAGGTTGGATAGGATTACATTGTGGCCCCGTGGACTCCTATATATAGAAAGGAGGTTTTGGTCATTTCAATCATCCAATAATTTTTCATTTATGTAATTTATTGGAGGTTTCCCCCTCAAAGTGGCTTATTTCTAAGGTGTTGATCTCTCTTTTATTCTATTTTTGGAGTTGTTTTCATAACACAGTTGCATTTTTCAGTAAATTTCTTATAGATCTTGAGCTCAAATACAATATTCTAGAGAAACAAGTATATGCTTTGGTCAAAGCACTGCAATCCTTCAGGACTTATGTGTTGTAGTCCCAAATAACTACTTATGTTCCTAATTCTGCTGTGAAAGATGTGTTGGTCCAAAGTGATATTGAAGGAAAAAGGGGGAAGTGGATAGCAAAAATCCAAGAGTATGATTTGGACATCAAACCCACCAAGATGGTTAAGGGATAGGGTTTAGTGAAATTTTTGACAAAGACAAAATTTCAAGCCTTGGGAATTAATTTGTTGGCACCAGTGGATGGAGATGTTAATGAAGAAGGTCAAAACAAGTCCAAAACGGGTATTCAATACAAATTTTTATGCTCTAATTGGTATAAGGATATTGTGCTCTACCTGTGTTTATTTTCCTATCCAATTTCCCTAAATAGAACAAAATACAGAGCTCTCAAGCTCAAGTCATAGCCATATTTTATCATAGAATAAAATCTGTATTGGGGAGATCATGCTAGTATTTTTTTGTTATGTTTGACCGAAGAAGAATCTATTGAAGTCACCAAACAATATCATGAAAGTCTGTGTGGGGGACATTATAGCTAGAAGGTCACTGCTCATAGGATTCTCAAGATAGGCTTCTATTGGCCAACCCTATTTGCAAATGTTTATATAGTTGTCAGAAGTTGTCAGAAGTTTCAGTTGTTTGTTGAAAGAAAAAACTTGCACCATTACCTCTCATCCCAGTATTTATTGAAGAACCTTTCAGGTAATGGGGATTGGATTTTATTGGAGATATCAAGCCACCATCAAGTGGATAAATCAAGTGTATTCTAACTGCCACTGATTATTTTAAAAAATGGGTTCAAGCAATGCCCACGAAGAAGGAAAATGACAAAGTAGTGATGATGTTTCTGGAGGAAAAAACCTTCTGCAGATTCAGATGTCCAGTCAAAATTGTGACTGACAATGCTCAGTTATTCAACTCTTCTCATTTCATTAATTTATGTCAAACATATAATTTAATATTATCACATTCCACAACATATCACCCTCAAGGGAACATATTGGTGGAGTCCTCAAACAAGACATTGGTCAGGATCTTGAAGAAGACAATCACTGAAAATTAGAAAGACTCGAATATGAATTTGAAGTTTTCCCTCTGGGAAGTTCGAGTCACTACCAAAATATCTTCTGGAAAGTCCCACTATGAATTGGTTTATTGAAATCAAGTGTTGTTTCCTACTCAGTTGGTCAAACCAATGATTTCTTTCCTTCAAGAAGATCAGGTAATGGTCTAGTAAGGAGATTAAAAAAAATAATTGAGTCAAGTGAAAATAGAAGCAAAGTTAGGAATAATTTGATTACTTATCAGGAAAATATGAAGTCTATATTTGACATGAAAGCAAAATAAGTTCTCTTTCAAGCAGGAGATCTGGTATTGAGATGGGACACCAGACGAGAAGACAAGGAGAAGCATGGTAAATTTGATCCTCTATGGTATGGTCCATTCAGAAACTCTGAGGAAAGGTCAAATAACACATTCATTTTGGAAGATCTAGATGGAGAGCCAGTATAGCTGTGTGTGAATGAGCAATATCTAAAGCATTACTTCCAGCATCAAAAGTCAGCACTCCACCATTGTAAATACCATATTTCTAATTTTTTATATGTCACCAACCAATATTTGAATCAATGCCCAATGGATAAGGTACTAGTCTGCAGTTCTTAACACTTATGTGGAAGAAAGCACTATTCCCCGGTGGAGCCAGATGTTGTGGCTCATTTGCATTTACCTTTGAAATATTTTTCAAAACACCAAAAAAAAACATATATGTTATAAAATGTAAAAGTTTGTGTTCCATAGAAGAATTTTGATTTATATATATTGGAACATTTAACATTACGTGATGAGATGTGAAGGTGGGTCGAGTCGGGCTTGGTCACGTGCATAATAGTTCAAGAGCTAGGCCAATGGGCATGTTCAGAGAATTGAACATTGAAGAGGATCGAGTTGGGCTCATTCACAAGCTCAAGAGGGACCAGCACAGCAGGACTCCAGATAAACTCAGGAGGGTTACACTGTGGAGCAAACAAGCTAATTTCCCAAATCCAGAGAAAGGGCGCATTTCACTTAAACACTTAAGAGATTTGTAGGAGGCGCAAAAGGAAAAAAATGACGATCAGGATCAAAGAGAAAAACTAGAGCGGAGAGATAGATGATGAAGATTAAATCACAAACCGCCAATCGCAAGTTTCAAAGGATATGCAGGAGAGGTAAATGTTAAAAGTGCTGAAGTGTGATATGCGATGTGGTGGGGCCCAATCGCAAATCACAAATTTCAAGTTTAAAAAAATAAGTGTGGAGGTAAATGTTAAATCCATCGAAGTGCAATATGCCATGTGGTGGGGCTTAATCATTATATTGCAAGTCGCGGATTTTAAAGGATAACCACATGAGATAATTGCTAAAGTCTTTGAAGTACAATGTGCAATGCCCGGTGGGACCCAACCACATAGCGCACATCACAAGACTTAGAATATAAGTTTCAAAGACAAGCTAATGCAAAATACAATGTGTGGGTGGATGAGATGTGGTTTCAAAGGTGAATTCCAAAGGTTTTCAGACCTGGAAGTAAGTCATTTTCGTGTGTTAAACCATGTTGGAGGAAGAAAAGAGCGTTATAATGTGAAACTGGTAAAATTCCTTGGCAATGATGAAATAGGAAGAACAGGACAGAGAAACTTGGGTAATTGACCTGACACAGATCAAGGGAGAAGAGGCAGAGTCGGGTAGCAGGTGATACGAGTGACAACGTTTGAAGCACAGGGGCATAGTCTGAGTCAGACATAGAAGCATATAGCGACACCATTAGGAGCAAGATAGCTGGGTCAAGTTGGTCACAGAAGTGTCATTACAATGCTGTGTAGCCACTACATCATGATCATAAAAGTCACCTTGGCACTTTGGGAGGATGCATCAGCAACATCAGATTCAGAAAAGCAAACCATATTTCCATTTTTTTATTTTTTTTTATTGTTATAATTGCATAAGTAATCTTAACAATTTAGGAAGTCAAAGATTTAAAGCAGTTTAGGAGTTACGAACTACTCTGATATATTTAAGGAGATAGAAATAAATAGAAGAGGTTCTGAGTTTTGGACCTCTAGATGATTGTTAGTTGATGATTGAATTCTCCTAGAAATTAATAAAAGAGATAAAGTTTCCTACTCCTTTTGATGTTGATACGTCTTTCCTGTTTCAATCTATGGATATTCCTCTTTGAATGAAGTGAATTAATGTAGTAGTCGGTCTCTCAATTACATGTGTTAGTTAGAGTTAAATAACCTTAATTTGTGCTCCTTCACCTCATCTCTTCTCTCTTCATAAACTCCTGATAGAACTTTAAAGTGATAGATTTTGTGTTTACAGAATATTATTTTAAGTTCTCTCTTCCTCAATGAATTTCCTCTGAAACTTAAAAGTGGTTGATTGTGTTTTCAACATATCATTTTTAGTTTCTCTCACAGTGCTTCTTTTCATTCGATTCAAATATCAGCAGTTTATGGCATTGTGAAGGCTTTCATTATATCATATTATTGAGAATATTAAGTAACTGAATTCCAAGGGTGTTAAACAAAGGCCATTTGATATGATAATTGTGACATAAATTTATAAAATTTCTTAAGCACTGATTGCTTACCACAACCAAGGGATTTTTTCTTGAGATACAACACCCCACATGTGCATCTGTGCATCCAGCATCAGCCTACGAGGCTGCTAAAAGAAAGTAGGCCTCATCTCTAGAAACCTCTCAAAAAATAAACAAAATAGCTCTGAAGAAAAATGGAAGTTGACCCTCCCTTGTGCAAGAGTATGACATCTATCTAAGGTTGTATGGAATTTCCGCAAAAAAATGGCAAACCATGTGACAAGTCATGGCTTCTGTAGTAAAGGATCAACATAATATAAAATTGGGAGACTGATGCATTTCCCATCATCGTTGCTATGTGAAATGGTCGGAATAAGTGAGAGGTACCTCACCTCCTCACTACCAAATGCAACAATACGTAATTGACCTTTGTAGACGTAAAATTATAAAGGAGATATTATATCTGCGCTAATTTACCTTCGGGAGTACACCAATTGAATCCCTACTGCGTAACATAATGGAACCTCTAGGACTGAGGGAAAATAAATTCCTCTCCTTGATAGCCCAGTAATGAAATAAATTTCTTCCTCAGTAGGCGCGTACCACTGGTTAGGAACAACTGGAAAAGCCCCTAGGTGGGCATTCCACTTGCCGATAAGATGTCTCAAAAACAAACCATGGCTCTTTAGGGAAGTAGCCTCCTCATATAACTTGAGGAGGCCTACATGCCTTAGGATCCCCTGGGTAGCTACTGTAATAGGGTGAGGGTACACATCTCTCTCCCTCTCTCGTGCCTCCCATAGGAAAACCATGTTATACTGGTCTGTCTGTTGTTGTTGTTGTTCCTGCTCTTCTCTCCTTTCACATTTATTAATGATTGACATATTAAATACATTTTTTTTATTAAATGAGACATGTACTTAGGAATATACAAAAACATACACACACACATATATATATTTGAAAAAAAAACACAATCGGTTCACCACAAGAAAAAGGCATGCACCGGTAACGGTGCATTATTTTTTGTCGCGCACCGGAGGCGGTGCACTAGAAACTTTTCAATGCACCAGAGGCGATGCATCTGAAAATTTTCAGCACACTGGAGGTGATGCACTTGAAAATTTTCAGTGCAATGCCCTCCTTGCATTGTTCCAAATTCAATGGTGCAGTGATATAAACACCCACACCGTTGACTATGGACCAGTGTCGAGAGGGGAGTGCAGCGTATAGTTTTGTCAACGCACCACCCTCCTGACATCAATACATAGTCAACGGTGCGATATTTTACTATGCAGCACCATTGACAATGTCAAAATGTTAGAATGTGGTGCGCTAGCAAAATTACCCTCCCCAAGGCAGATGTTTCCGTCAACGCATTGCATTCCTGCTATTCGATAGGGTCAACGGTGCGGCTGGGTAACTGACTGTACCACACTTTTTTTAAATTTTAAAAAATCACAGTGTGCCTTTCGCTACCACCCTGGAATTGGTGTGAATATTTTTAGCACCGGTGTAAATTTACAGGAAGCACCATGAACCGGTGCGAGCCAAACAACTTGAGCACATCGTGCAGGATTTTTTTTTTAAGGTTAATTTTAAGCTAATTTACAAATCTAATCCACTAAAATGTTTAATTATCAAATAAAAATTGAAAATACTTGTACATTTTCCTATCGAGGAGGCATATTGGCTGTAGAATTTTCAAAACTAAATTTTCCCATCGTTTTGCAAAATTCAAAATGGGGATGGTGGGCAACGCACAACAACAATGTGTGCAATGGGAGCACCTATGGTAGGGTGCCTCACACAAGGGAAATTTTCACCCATGCTTGAGAGATTAGGAGCACTAAAAGAGTGAAAATTCATTTTTTTGGCTCTAATTTGTTTTTTATTTAACCCTATTCTGGTGCGTGGGGTTTTATAGGTGCACTGGTGCGGTTTATTAAGACCGCACTCGGATGTTTCAGTTTTGGTGTGAGGTTTTAGGACGCACTGGTGCGGAATTGTAAAGCACAAGTTTGCTACAGTAATAAGATGCACTGGGAGGGTTTGTATGGAGCGCACGGTGTCTCAGTGTGCCAATTTTTTGTGTGCACCGGTGCTTTTAATAATTCAACGCACGGGTGTAGTTTAGGATGATAAGCACACCGGATGAAAAACGTCTGCAAAAACCTCCATCTGCTAAGCTCCTCTACTAACCTCTGCTAAAAATGAACGTCTAGGGAATTTTTATAAGGGGTTCCTCAAAAACATCCACCAGAGGGCTTTTCCTTGTAGTGCATCTTGGATTAGCAATTAAAGTTTCTCCTGTACAATTCAACACATGTACTTGGAGTCATCATCCTTGCCCTTAGACACCTAGGCATTTGGCTGAGGAGAGGATGTCATGTGAGCGTCAGTTTATGCATTGGTGTCGTCCCTGTCCAATCTACTACTACGGTCACTAGTTGAAGCTTGTTGAACTGGTAAAGCCACCATCTTATGAGGGGGGAAGGGAGAGGTGGGGGAGATGGTGGATTTGTGAGGACACTTGTTGGAGCAAGAACTGGAGCGAGAGGACTCAATTGAAGGCTCAAGAAGGTGCATTTATAGACAGGCATAGAAATTGATGGGATCTAGGTCCTCCAGCTCATCCCAATCGACGAAGAAATTTACATTTCTTCCAACAATTGATTTAATGGGAGGTTGGGAAGGGAGCCCATAGCCATCGCCCCTGTGGCAATGCATGTGGTGATGGTGGGGCATGGTGGATGAGAAGGTATAAAACTGAGGTGAGGGGGTAAGCACAATGTCGCTGCCCAAAGCCGAAGGAGCCGAGAAGTGGAGAAGGGACTTGGGAGAGGGAGGGGTACAAGGAGAAACGAAGCCAAGCTGGAGAGAAAAATAAATGCTAAAATGGAGAGAAGGATGCACAGACCTAAGGTTGATGAATGGCGGTAGAAGGAAAGTTGGCATGACAGGCATAATGAATGCGGGAAGGATGACGTTAAAGCTAGAATGAAGTGGGCAGGACATTGTAGAGTGATCAAGGGTTGTGGAGAGTAAAGAGCTCACACTCCAAGATTTAATCACTTCATTGTGGCCATCTGTGCCCACGTGAGGAAGAAGGATGTCCAACTTCCGCGAGGCCAGGTGGCCACCAAATTTATTGCACGTTAACATCCACATCTGGGGGTTCAAGATATTTGAGCACCAAATGGGTGTATTCTATGTGTAGAGCTTCATAATCAAAATTTTGGAGGCTTCCAGAGGTGACAAGAGAATTATGACCAACCCCCTGATTGGCTAGAAGATTCGCGAATGCATTGTCTTAATGTCTAATGTGTTTGAAGGAGACATATTTGTGATGAAGTAACCAATGCTCAAGGAGATCAAAGTGGGCAGCAAGTCTCCAACTCTTAGATAGTTTGGAGGCTGAGGAGCACAAGAGGAGACAGTGGGAGATGTCGATGATGATTTGAGAATCACCTTCAATTTCTAATGGGAAGAGGTTGTTGCCTTGAGCCAAAAAGAGACCTTGCAGAAGGGCTTCTAACTCTGTAGAATTGTTGGTATCCCATCCTATTGAACCAAAATATATCACGAGGGACTCTCCTTCAGAATTTCTGATCATGCCTACGAAGCCTGCTTCCCCTAGATTTCCTTTTTTAGGCTTCGTCAAAGTTAAGTTTGAAAAAGCCAAGAGGCATAGGACTCCAAGATCTGGGTGATCTAGGAGAGTGGTTTTAAGGGTGTTCATTGTTCATATGAGAGGGGATGGGGAGATTCTAATTGGCCTAGATACAGGGGATTTATACACCTTGTTGGATTTGATTATGTTCATCTCTTTATCCTCATGATGAACCACATTGCTTGGTTCGGAGCACAATGACCCTAGAATATTCATGTGATTTATCAAAAAGATTTATTTCCATAAACATTATGAATCACACAACATTGAGTTCAAGGGTTTAGTTTGTATGTAACAAAAATGTTTATTCAATTTTTTAACTCCTTAGGTAGGGTCCATTTTCATGTGGGACAACTCCTGAAAGATTCTCCCATGATTCTGTTGTATAGAAAATCCCTTCTACGGAAATAAGCAATCTCTGTAGTCATAAAAAGAGGATCTAGCAACAAAATAGAAAAATATAGGCAAACCCTCCTAGTTTATTTCGGAAAATAAAAAGCGAGATAGATTTCCTACCTCACTCTGATACTAAAGCTTCTTATTGTCATTTTCCAAATCTTCTCGCACGTAGGTTTAGTCTTCTTTATGTCTCCGTAGATGTACACTTACAAGAATGATCAAACCAATTAAAAAAGAACATGGATAGCATAATACATTCATAAAAAAACATGTGAAAGATGAGGTAGTAACACACTAAATGCATAATCATCTACACATTTATGGAAGATAAACATATAATGTATTATTATTATAAACAAAAGAATCTTACAACCATTTTTGCTCTGATGTTGGAGGCCACCTTTGGGTGAGTTTTTGAATCCTCACAAAATTATTCAAGCACTCATCCTTAAAAATTAGACATAATTTGGGCTCATTCGAGCACTAGAAAGGTAACGAACAATGACAAACCATTTTGGGAAAGCATGACATTCATTTATAGGGAAGATGGATAGGTTAAGAATCCAAAAAAGAGGGAGGAATATCCATATATTAAGGGGAAGATCCCTAAAGGTAGGATCAAAGGCCAGAAATGGGAGCCTTTGACCCAATCCTCAACCAATTGTTACCAAAATTATGTTTTCGAGGCTTCTAGTAGGAGAAGCTTCTGCTCCATTTTTTGAGAACCTGCCTAAAGAGCAGTAGCACATTTTTTCACTTTAATTCTCACACTTCCAGAGATATACACAAGTCATGGTGAAGGTGAAAAGCACGAGGTTTTAACTATAGAGGCCATGATGGGTGTAAAAATAGGGTTTGCACAAGCTTTTTCCAGAATTTCTTCAAGGAATTTCTCTTTTTTTTCTTCACGGATGCTGTCATCATGTTTTTTCATAGTGAATACATTGAAAAATTTCCATCACTTTGTGACATTTAGGGCATAGCTCAACAACTCAGGGCATGAGAGAGGGAGTTTGACAAAATTTTATATAACAGATGCCCGCTAAAGCATGAAAGCATAACGAGAAGTGATTGTTGAAGTTCTTTAAAAGTCATGGACCGTTAGGAGACCTGCAAATCAAACATAATACACTACATATGACATCTCTGGTATCTGCTCAATAATACATCACCGAGAAAACAAATTGTTAGTCAACAATATTTTTCACTATATTTGGATGACTAAAGGGTGTTTATAGATTTCTGAAAACAATATTCCATGAATATCTTGAGTTTCAGAAATCTCACCGCCTTCATTATCGTTATAGAAACTTTTTCACTATTCTACTAGTTTCCCATTTCATGGTCACCCTGTTGCTCCTACAAACTCCTCATAAGCTTATAACTCTCAATTTTATCCTCCTTCCCTGCCTATGACCTCATTGCCCTATTTTTCCCCTGTCCATAAATTCATCCTCCCTCTAGGGTTTCCTATAGCTAACTCATTCCCATGTTCCCTAGGCTCCTCATGTATTGATGGTATCAAAACTATCTTTATAGGCTCTTTAGATAAATCAAGTACATTGGATTTTGGATCTTCAATAAAACGCTTTTGACAATACTCTGTTTTCACTTGAGAAGCCTCCAAGTCAAATTCCAGTCAAAATCAGGTCAAAGGACCCTCCCACTAGGTCATTAGGGTTTCACATGTTTTAAGCTCATCATTGGATGTTTCAGGCACTACTTTTCCTTTGCTAGAATATGGCTCAGATGTAATAGAATTTCAAGGCATGGTTATTGAAGAAGGACCTAAAATATTTCCAAAGAATATTACCTTATCAGTTGGTAGTCTACAAGTGAGGTAAATGCAAAGAGTTTAGCACTTCTGTAGGAGTGTTGAAGGATTTTTTAGCAGAAGGTGTTGATAAGGTAGACTGTCTATTCCTGAATGAAAGCAACTTACAACAAAGGTAGGGGAAACAGCTTGGTCCTATAAATAATTAGGGTTTATACATATGATGGTCCAATTGAGTGCCAAAACAGTGACCACTTGCAGAAAATGACATGGAGGAAGCACACAAGGCCAAACATGAAGAAATTAGAGAATAAAATATTGATGAAACAATGAAAATGGTGAGGTGAACTAGATATAAATTAATGAACTTGAAAGGGCTATAGAGAAATTAGAAGACAATGCTCATGATTGATGTAAAACACTCCAAACACCTAAGGTTTTGAAGAAAGTGGCCAGAGAAGGTGGAAAATTTAAGTTGGGTTTGATGGTGAAAACTACAAAATAATTTGAAGATTCTAGTGTGTGTAATCACCCAAAGTTGCCAAAATGAGCTTGTCATGCCTCAAGGAGCAAAAGAAAGGTCAAATTCATCATTTCAGTCACCTACAAAGAAAAAATGTCAAAAGGGTGTTAGTAAGAAAGGAATGGGACTTTTAACCTTAGAAAGTGGATTTTCATAATTAAATCAAATTCCTCTTAACTATAAAAGCTCATTTTTCACTCCATATGAATCATTTATGCCTTGCAAAGAGTTATAATTTTCAAGGAGAGAAGAGTTTTTGATTTTTTAGGAAAAATTTGGCTAAGTTGCATCGATGCTGTGCCCTTAGCTTAGCGCTGCGCCCCTGGAAGAAGGCATTACACCCTTCACACTTTTCTCCAATGAATTTTCTAAAGGCAATGCGCACCTGGTAGAGTGTTGCACTCTTGCATAACAAGCCTGTGAAGAAATCCCTTGGCACTCCGCACTCAGGACTGGTGTTGCGCGCTCAGCCTTGGTGTTGTGCCCTCAGCCTTGGCGCTGCGCTCTTGGGTAGAAAGGGTTTCTAAGCCCTCAAAACACTCAAATCAGTCCAAATTTCTTCCAAGCTCTTGTCAAAGGTCCTCCAAGAAAATATTAAGGGAAACTACATGCCATACACCTATCTTCAAGCAATTTTGGTGTTTTCTTAATGAATGAAATCAAACCCTAAGAGAAACCGTATATTTCAAAAACTTGAAATCACTGTTTGAACCTCATTTCATCTTCTTGAGTGCTAGTGATAGAAAGGGTAATTATATATCTGGAGGGTTTTCATTGAGTTGTTTTACCTCTCACTCATTCTCATACACCAATACCTTCACTCACTCATTCCCTCATTGGAAAGGATACCTTTTCATTACCATCCCTTCATCTCATTTCCATTTACACTCTAGGGTTTTATAAAAGAAGAGTTCACAATGTTTGAGGGTGAAGACAGCGGTGTGGAGGCCCAAATGCCAAGAAGGCATGATCATAAAGAAGGAAAGATAAATAGATTTGAAACCCTCAATACAAGAGAGCTAATGTCATCTCCCCTTACTATTTCTTGTTTCAAGCATGTAGGATGCTATGAATTTTGTGAAAAGGTGTAGTAGGTGCTAGACCACCCTCATCTAACTAAACTATTTATCATTAACTTGCATGAAAAACAAGTTAATATTGCAGGGGTCAACTTTGAATTGTCTACAGATGCCATTGCCAATGTCAGAGGCATACCTAGTGTAGGGGAGAAATGGTTCAAGCAAGCTAACCTTGACATGAGTTACTTTGAGCCATACCTTAAGCCTAGGTATAAGGATCACAACAAATCCATCTTTGCTTTCTCTCACCCGCTTAATAGATATGCACCTATGATGAAAATAATCATGAAGTATTTCACATGTGAGGGAATATTCTCTCGCCTCTACTCATACCACATTAGGCTTCTTATGCACTTTAATAGAGTGAGAATGTTGCATATGCCCTATAACCTTTACCGAAGCATTGATAAATGGCCTACATAGTGCAAAAGAGAGACCTTCCTCAGCAGATGCAAAGCCTATTCCATCACTCGCTTATCAAGATGGTGGTTATGAACCAACTACAACAGAAAGGCATTCCATGGGAGACCTTAATTTCCAATGAGGCTTCTACTGCTCCACAAGGCCATCATTAGAAATATATACCTTCCTCATCTCATCCTCACATTCCTACTTCTCCATCACTTCCTATTGTTCCTACATCTCCACTCACTCACATTCCTTCACCCCATGATGACCCTTCAACATCACCATCCACTCACATTCCCTCACCTCATGATGATCCTCCTTAATCACCTTCCCACATCCCTTCACCCTCATATCATGACACCACAACATCAAAAAATGAAGAGAGTAGTGAGGTGGATGGCAGTGAGACATATGACACTGAGATGGTTGAGATAGAGCGTTTTCCTTTGACCTATCAAAGATGTCATAGGTAGGTGTTTTCTCCACAGATTGTGGAAGGGGAACTACCTTCTACATCAACAAAACAACTTGAAAAAGGTAAGGAAAAGGTCATTGTTGAAGAGGAGGAAGATAAGCATGAAACTAAGCAAGAGTTTCAACTAATTCACCTTGATAGTGAGAATGAGGATGAGGAGAGGTTCACAAACATGATGCTCAAAAGAAATGATGCCAAGATTAGGGAGCTACAAACCAATATTGGTGTTACACCATTTTTTGGTCATCTAACCTACTATCATTAAATGAACCCAAGTACACCATGTAAGACCAATTTTACCCTAAGTAAAATTGCTTTCACTATGTGAAATAACTTAGTAAAACACCTTTATTAAGTTGTTTATGGTCTAAACAGGAAACCCCAAAAGGAAATAATAAACAAATATATATTTGTCTATATTTCCTGGTCATATTTAACCCAAAACAAGGAAATCAATTAAATAAATCCTTATTTATTTGATTATTTCCTAGGAATAAGTTATTTAAATCCTATTTAAATAATATTCCTAGTTAAATTTGACTAAATCATTTACAAATAATTAAATAAATCATTATTTATTTAATTATATTCCCACCATTTCCTTAAAATAGTAAATAAATCATTTATTTATTTATTATTTATAAATAAAGGAATTGAACCAAGTCAAAAATCCTTTTCCCTCCAACAAATATAATAAAATATTCCTAAAGGGTGGTTCTAGAATTTGATTAATAATATTTTATTCATGCACCAAGTTTCTAGATCGCCCTAATATTTTGTTATAAATAGAAGGGTTTTCCCCATTCATTAGTCACCTTTTGTTGCCTAAAGATCACCTCTAGATCTATACACTTGGTCACATTTTCTCCATTTTTTCCTTATGAGCTCCCATTGAGTTCTATGTTTGTCTGAGTTTTCTATACCAACAAGAGAGAGATTCTAGATCTAAAGTGATGAGGACTATCAAGAACCCATCCCATTGAGGGGAACCGGAAAACACCTTTATTATTTTCCTCTCAGGTGCCCCTTTTCAATATAATATAAAAATTCTTTCAAATACATCGTTCTTGTCTTGTCTATTGGATGCAGGGAGCCTCATTTTATTTTATCTGCTTAATGTCTTCTATGCTTAGATTTGGATTTGTGTAGCATTATTTAGATCACCTGATTGCATATTTAAAGATATTTGGTAGCAATAATTGATGTTAGGGCTATTTTTTATGCGTAGCTAAAGTGGTCTTTTACGACGAAAGATTCATACTAACAATTGGCAGGGAAAAAAATGTGATGAACTTCCTTGAGGTAGAAAATGAGCAGTTAGAGATAGAGAAAGCCATCATTGAGGTGAGAGCTATCAGAGCTCGGAAAGAGGCTGGAAAAGCCAAGGTTATGCTAGATGATACCTTGGGCACTCTTTATGACAATGAATATTAGGAAGAAAAACTTCCTAGGAAGAGGCCAAGGACAATTGGGTTGAAAAAGGCCTTAGCACGAGAAAGAGAGAAAGAGACAAAGTTGGAAAAGCAGCTCACTCCAAGTGAGTTTCTTGCCATGGAGATCAGCTATGACAGAGAATATTTTCTAGAGAGAGCCAATGTACACCTAGAGGGTCAAATTGAGAAGGCAAAAGGAGACATTGAACTTTATAAGAAGATGGCAAGGCATTATTCCATGAGGAACATAATTTCAAGGGCTAATCTCAAGAGAGCCCTTGCAAAGATTCATGCACAAAATGAGGCAAAGGATAAGGAGAACCTTGAAATCCTTGCTTATGTATCCCTCCAAGCCTCCCAAACATGATCAGAAAGACAATTCCATTTTTGGCATCTTTTTGCAAATTTTGAGTTTTTAACTGTTTGGTCAGCAGAAAAAAGGACCAAATGCACAACGCCACTAGTGCTGCGCCCTTTTTTGGGGCACTAAAATGAGAAAAGGTTTACATTTTCATGATCCTTTTGCCAAGAAAATTACCCTAAAAAAATTTTAGGTCATTTTGAGCAGAACTAGTCCCTCAAAAGGGACTAAAACAAGAAAAAAACACATTTTTGCCTTCTTTTTAGCACTGGCGCTGCACCCTTAGTATTCTTGGGAGAATGGATTTTTGACTAATAAAATGGACACCAAACTAGAAATTAAAGGATGATCTAGAAACTAGATAGGACATGATTTCCAATGAGCTATCATGGAGCTCATTTGGACACCAGCAAGGCCTCCAAAACTCAGCTGCAAAAAGGGAAATGTTTCAATTTTTGGTGCTGCACCCTTGGAGTGGCACTGCACCCTCAGCCAGTGGCACTGCGCCCTTGCCAGAAAGTCAAAAAAATACAAAAGAAGTTATTAAAAAATATATTTTGAAGGCTTTAAGGGAAAATATCTCTAAAATTAGCTGAGGAATTATGTTAGAAGTTATTTTTGCATTTAATGAGTTTAAGATATTTGTGCCTTGGGCCTTGCATGGTTTCAATGGTCAAATGCATTTATTATGTAGTTAATGACCTCTAAAACCTTATCTAGGGTCTACTTCACCATTTTGGCAGTTAAATACTACATGTAAGCCTCATTGTGATTGTTTGTTGATTGTTGAGCTCAATATACATAGACTTGGAGTTGTGAAGAAACTGGCTTTGGAGTTTTGTGAATGTTTTGATTTGAATTGCAATGGAGCAAGCACATTTTTAGGATTCATGAAAATGTTTAATGGTGATGTTTTTCTAATTTAGTACTTTTCTTCTTATTTTTTTATATTGATTCATCTTTTCTCATGCAATAGAGCAGAAATTTTAGGTTAAGATATGCTGTTAGAGGCACCTTATGTCTGTTTTCCTTCTATTGCTTAGATGTTTTCCTTTGCTAGGTCTGATTGGAGAATTATTAATTTCTCTGTAGTTCCACTTATCTTTTTGTCTTAATAATGGTTCAATGGAGTCAAGCCAAAGAATTTTATTGCATGCCCCGTCCTTTGGTGTAGCTTAAAACATCATTTTTGAGGTCGTTCTTTGAAGTATTGCTTATCAGGGTTTAGGCTAAAGAAGTTTATGGTTTTCCGTGTCCTTTGGTATATCGTGAAAATTCATTTCAAAGGTCTTTGAAGTCTCATTAAATAACTTAGGAGTTCCTTGCCCTTTAATCATCACTTGCTTATTATCTTACATGTTTCCTTCCTCTGAAGGTAAAAAACTAGAGATTTTATGAGTTCCTTGCTCTCTAGGGTTTGTTGGATTGTTTCTTTAAAGTTTACTTGATGAATCTAGGTCAAAGAAGTTTATGGTGTGCCCTATCCTTTGATTCTTTCTTAAGCATAGTGATCTTGAAAGCCCTCCTTGCTATAGTATATGTCAAAGGATTCTTAATTGCCCTTTAAACCTACGATGTTCACAAATTTAATGTTTATTCCACTTACATAAGCTACTAAGATCCATTTGGATTTGTTGACTTTTCCTATGAAACACCCTTGATTTGTTGTTGTACTCTTTAGACCTTTCATAGTCCCCATATCCCAATGGTTTGAACCTCTCTTACTCTATCTGTTCTTCTTGACAACCTACCCAACCAAAAAAAAAAAAACAAACAAAACCTATCATTATAACTAGCCTAAAATCAACATCCTAAAAAGATACAAGTCATACCTTTTGTCAAAAATAGAGAGAGCCCTCTCTGAGCCCAGGAAGGCTAGGTCCTAGGACTCCAAAGTTGGTTTGATGTTACCCTTTTCTATTTGGTCTTGCCAATCTGAAAAGTTATAGGGACCTCACATAATGGCGATCACGATGGGACCCTAAGTAAGTAGTGACTTAAATATTCCTTCAAAACTCAAAAATCCCCTATCAAACTTAGATAAATCAAGTGTTAGCCACGAATGATATCTGGTTTATTTTCTATACTAGCACAAAGGTGAACATACTGGGGAACACTCGTTCAGAATCTTAGTGTTGCATTAAGAACTCAGAAAACCCAAAAATATCTCTAGATTGGTATTCAATTATTGATGGTGGACAACAAAAAAACCTTCAAAACAATTAGCATCATCCACCCAGTGACTCCACTATCTTTCCGGTAGACCTGGTGACTCCACTATTTCTGACAGACTCCCCTAGGAATGCATTAATCAATCCTAATATTATAAAGCCCAGTCACATACTGTGTGAATTCAGTCTTGTTACAAATTTGTTTGTTGTGGGTCTGAAATCTGGCTTCACAAAGAATCAGCACTAGATCTCACCCTGATCCAACCCCTCCTACTGTAGTTGATGACCCAGAAAGAAACTTGAAAAGAACTTATAAAACTAAAGACTCAACTATTGTTAGACTAATTCAAAAAGAAATTTTTGTCACTGAAAACCTTACATCCTTTTCAGATACGCAATGAGACTTACACCATAGAAGAAACATATTCAGAACTAAGTCTCAAAATTGGATAGACCAGACAGACCTTGAGCCTACAAACTTACAACAGTCCTAGTAGAGAAGCCTCTCTTTCCACTCCTCCCGATTTTTAGCTTCTCCAACAATTTGACTCCTTTCAATCCAAATATCCTCAATCTCAGCTAGCTATTCCAAGTACATCTGCTACCCCCACTCATACATCCACTATAAAAACCATTCCATTTCATCCTCCACCCACACTCATAAACCCTCCTCTTGTAAATCCTCCTTGGATTCCATTACCTCCTATCATGGCACCATGGTATGCCCCCCTAGTACTACCACAACCTTTACTGCCTATGCCACAGGACTACCAATCTAAAATCCCTCACTTTACTAGAGCTGACTCTACCACTGCCCAAAAACATGTAGACAAGATCAATGATGCTTTTGACTACCATGAAATAGAATAGGAGACCATAAAAATGAGAATTTTTGCCCAAAATGACCTCCCTTCCCTTTATCAAACATTCATAAACAAGTGCGAGACTAAGAAAAATCCTCTTCAAATCCTATCAAAGTATGATAACCTTAAAATAAATTTTGGAGAGAGTGTCCAAGGCTACTCAACTAGTTTCAATAATGTATACAATGCAGTCCCTCCCCACATGAAACCCCCACAAGGCCTAGCCTTAGTAAAATTTCCA
Organism: Pinus albicaulis; assembly: GCA_034641835.2. Taxonomy (NCBI): domain Eukaryota; kingdom Viridiplantae; phylum Streptophyta; class Pinopsida; order Pinales; family Pinaceae; genus Pinus; species Pinus albicaulis. The sequence goes on from CM076576.1 coordinate 272,231,354, forward strand.
GATGGCTTTGATCTAGACATGTCTTATCAATTAAGAGAAATAGATCCCCTTACCTTAGAAGACATGCAAAGGGGAGCAGTAAGTGTAGAAGCCAACCTAAATGCTAAAAGGGCTAGATTGAGAGTAGAGAAAAAGGTTACATACAAAGAGGAAACTATGGCCTCCACATTTGATGCTAAAATTGACAATATAGTCAGGGTAATGGAAAGGATGATGGAGAGAATAAAATTGAATGAAAGAGAAACCCCTAGGGAAAACCAAGCAAACCCTCAAAACAAAAATAGAAACCAAAACTTCAAAAGAGATCCTCCTTGAATCAGACAAAGAGAAAATGACTAGCAAATTAGACCTCCTTTCCAAGAAAATTATGTAGATGAAGAGGAGAGAGAGACTGAGGAGCCGAAAGAAAATCATGTCAATCTAATAGACTCCAATAATGAGGATGATGTTTTCCTTACAAAATAAGAACAAGGTCTGTTTTCCTCAAACCAAAATGAAACAACATATGAGGATTCTGAAGAATAAAAACTAGGATTTGAAAATTATATCATGGAGGTTCATACACAGGATGACCTCAGAAGTAGGAAGACCCAAGACATCCCCAAGAGGAAGAAACCATAAATTTTGCTAGGAAGACCTCTGAAAACATTCCTAAAAATACAGTAGAAAATACCAGCATAATGGTTGAGAATCCTGATCAAGGAAAAAGCAAAATCAGCCAACATGATGGTGAACAAAGTTGCCCTAGTACATCAACTAGTGGCCCTGAAAAACTAGTTTAACTGACATTCCTAATAAAAATCAGCAAGATAAAGTTGCTGAAAAGACCTTGTATGAAAAAACTGATCTAACTCTCTCAAGAACACAAGCACCATTCAACATTGAGGGAGAAATTGCCAAAATCAAAATAGCCATACCCCTTACTGAACTAGTGACTCAATATGTATATAGATCTCAAGTTTTGAATGCTGTAAACATATGAAATGACACTGATACTCTAAATCTAACTGATGACAAGCTAGAGTTTTTCTTTGGACCAGAGATAGAAGGAAAGTTCCAAGAGGGATTTGTACCTCCATTCTATGTCAGTTTAAACATCCATTAAAAAATCCTACACAATGCTATATTAGACTCTGGTGCTTCACAAAACCTCATGCCAAAGGTAGTGATGGGGAGATTAGGCCTCGAATAACCAAACCCTACAAAGAATTATACTCTTTTGATTCAAGTAGAGTTAAATGTCTGGGTCTAATCAAAGATCTGTGTGTTAATCTGGCACAAATACAAGCTAAGATCATAGTCATGGACATTGTAGTGGTTGACATTCCCCTGAAGTATGGCATGCTCTTATCTAGATCATGGGGAGAAAAACTCCAGGAAACCTCCAAATGGACATGACGTATGCTACCATTCCAGTGTTTAACCAAACAAGAAGACTGTGTAGAGAATCTCACATGAAATACATGGTAAGCAGCCAAGATAGGCTAAACAACACCCCTGTCTATTCTATCCATTCATACCTTGACTCATTTATCTTGTACAATGAATATGACATTAATGAACAAGTAGATGAAAAAGAGAAAGAGAAAGACCTTTAAGAACAATCAGACCAAACACAAGATGAATAACATGACAACCAAAGCCCTAGTAGCCATACACAACAACATAATGGTGAATCCGGACTTGAAACACTTTGGAACATGAGCTTTGATGGCTCTTGTGGCAAAGACGGTTCAGGAGCAGGTGTTTGGATACACAACACTAATGAAGGTAACTCTTACAAGCTAGATTCTCAATGTACAAACAATATTGCAGAGTATGAAGCTCTTCTCTTAGGATTACAATGGTTGAAAAACATAGGAGCTAAGATAATTTCTGTTCAAGGAGATTTTGAGCTGATCAATAAGAAATTCAAAGGAGAATATTTAGCCAAAAAACCTAGGCTAAGAGAATATAGAAATGTTGCCTTAGACATCCTCAAAAATTTTGAAAAATATGAACTCACCTTCATCCCAAGGACTCAAAACAACCTTCCAAATGAACTAGCCTTTGCTACCAGCACTTTCCAACTACCTCATGCCAATGAACAATACACGGTAAAGGTAAAAAGAAGGTCTACAGTCCCAGATAACATAGATTATTGGAAAGTGTTTGAAGCTGACAAACAAATTGAATATTTCTTGCAATCCAAAAATGAATTTGAAATTCCAAAACCAAACTTGGATCATGAAGAAGACTGCTCTGATGGGGAACAAACACACAAAATAGAGCCACCTTATACTGCTGATGTAAATATGCTAGAACTCCCTCATGAGGTAGAATTATGTGAGGATCCAGATCAAAAATACCTTGAGGTATAGAAATGCCAAGATAACATATTTCCAAGAGGAATTTCCCCCTTATAAGAGCCGTTTGATTTCAATGATGTTGCTAGGAAGCCTAAAATGGAATCCACTGAAACTGATGTAGAAGAATGTAACATAGGCAGTGAGAAAGAACCTAAAATGATTAAGTTTTCCAAAAGAATACCAGCTCTTACAAAAAATAAATACATTGAGTTGTTCAAAGAATTCAAGGATGTGTTTGCATGGGGCTATGAGTACTTAAAGTCCTATGCCACAAACATCATTCAACACAAGATTCCTCTCAAGGAATACTTAAACCATTCAAGCTAAAATTGTGTAGGATAGACCCTATCCTAATGTCTCTAGTTGAGAAATAAATTAAAAATACGTATGATGCTGGAATAATAGTCCCACTTAGGTACTCAGAATGGGTCTCTAACCTTGTGTCAGTGAGGAAGAAAACAAGGGAAATTAGGCTATGCATAGACTTCAAAAATTTGAACAAGGCCTCCCTGAAAGACAACTACCCTTTACCTAATATGGATCATATAATGTAAATGGTAGTAGGATCTAAAATAATATCATTTCTTGATGTTTTTTCAGGTTACAATCAAGTGCTAGTACTTCTGAGTGATCAGCACAAAAGTGCTTTCACTACATCTTGGGACACCTTTTGGGTTAATGAACGCTGGGGCCATTTTTCAAAGAGCCATGGAAATTTATTTTTCTGGGGACATAGGTTACTTCATTGTGATATACCTTGATGACCTCACTATCTATTCTAAAACCAATGAAGAACACCTAGTTCACTTAAGAAAGGTCTTTGAGAAATGTAGGAAGTATGGTCTATCTTTAAACCCTAAGAAAACTCTCTTTGGTATTCAAGAAGGAGAACTCTTAGGCCACATCATATCTGAAGAAGGGATGAGGACAGACCAAAGAAGTATTGAGGGTATATTTCAGATCAACCACCCTAGAAACATCAAAGAGTTGCAATCCTTCATTGGGAAGATTAATTTATTAAGAAGGTTTATACCAAACCTTGTTGAACTCCTAAGAAACATTACAAACATTCTAAAAAAATAATAGGAGTCAAATGGAACATAGAATCAAAGAAATCCTTTGAATTGGTAAAATAAGCACTTACCCAAACACCAGTTCTAATTAGCCCTGAATTTACCAAAGACTTTTTCATCTTCTCATTTGCATTAGAACACACAATTGCTGCAATATTTCTACAAAAGAACATGATGGGACAAGAACAACCCATAGCTTTCTTCAGCAAGGCACTAAGAGATGCACCTCTGAAATATAACATCATGGAGAAACAATATTTTTCATTAATCAAAGCCTTAAAATATTTCAAAGTTTACATCTGGCATTCACATGTCATTGCTTTTGTTCCTCATGTAGTGGTTAAGGACATACTAACTTATGATCCTAATGGTAAAAGATGTAAGTGGATTGTTGTCATCTTAGAATATGATCTAGAAATCAAGTCCACTAAGTTGATCAAAGGGAAAGGATTGGCCAAACTGATGGCTGAAGCAAACTTTCAATCATTGGACATAAACATGTTACATTCCTAGGATGAACAAGAGTTATTGGCAACTCCACCTATTGAAGAAGTATTTTTTAACTCACTATGGTATGCTGATATATTACATGTGCTTTTTAATCTAAATGCTCCTCTTGGTTTGTCCAAAATAAAGGCTAGATTCTTGAAACAAAAGGATATAAATTTTTGCACTCTAGACAAAGCTTTATATTGGAAAAATTCTATTGATATCTTACTTAAATGTTTACTTAAAGATGATGTAGATAGAATCATGCATGATATTCATGAAGGGGAGTGTGGAGGTCATCTCTATTGGAAAACTACTGCCAACAAAATCCTTAGAGTTGGTTTTTATTGGCCCACTCTTTTCCCTGATATCCACAAGCTAGTAGTGACTTGCCATAAATGCCAAATCTTTGAGGGAAAGAGAAAACTACTACCTTTGCCGATTCACCCTATCAATGTTGAAACTCATTTTCAATAGTGGGGTTTAGATTTCATTGGAGAAATCCACCCCGCCTCCTCTACCCAACACAAATAGATCCTCACTACAACTAACTATTTCACCAAATGGATAGAAGCCATCCCTTCAAGGAATGCCACTGACTTGGTAATCATAAAATTCATTAAAACAAATATTATGTCCAGATTTCATTTTCTGAGAAATATCATCACTAATAATGTTTATGCTTTCAAGTCCAAGAGAATGGTGGACTTTTGCCACCAATATCACATTACATTAGGGAATTATACAAATTATCACCCCCAAGGTAATGGGTTGGCTAAGTCCTCTAACAAAATTTTGGTAAACATCATCAAGAAGTTGTTGGAGGAGAAAAAAAAGTCATGGCATAATAAATTAGTGCATGCACTATGGGCAGACAGATTAACAAGCAACAAATGTATAAACATGTCTCCCTATCAACTAGTATATGGCATGGATGAAATTTTTCCAACATCCTTGGGAATCCCAGTGATGAAGCTCCTCTAAGAGGTACAATTAGAAGAGAATGATATGCAAATGGGCCCAAACCAAACCATTCAATTGCAACAATCAACGGAAGAAGTATACAATAGAACACAAGAAGTGCAAGAGAGCATCAAGAAGCTTTTTGATAAGAGGACCAAGGCAAATGATTTCCAGATTGGAGACAAAGTGTTGAAGTGGGATTCAAGAAGAGAGGAAAAAGTCAAGCATGGAAAATTTGAAAATCTATGGAAAGGCCCATACGTCATCCATTCAATAAGAGGTAACAATGAATTATTTCTACAAGAAATGGATGGAGCAGAGTTGTTTGGAGGTCTTGCCAATGGTAGGATGCTCAAGCACTATTTTTTTGAAGTTCTTAGTTTAAATATTTGTTCATTGTACATAACATTTCTTGAGGAAAATATTAGAAAAATGAAAACACAAAACAAATAAAAAACAAAAAAGAGGGCAGATGAAAATAAGAGGTAAATCCCCATACCAAAAAAGAATATGTCTGAAAGTGTGCAAGTTTAAATGCCACTACTTTGAGAAAGAAAAGTCTTGTTCAGTCATACAACCTAATCATGATTGAACATGTTTTAAATTTCTGTTGATAAGTTAGAAAAGCACGATTTTTCAAACCATTTAAACTTGCCTCATCAGTAGACTAGGTTAGGAAAAGATGCTGGTTCCCAAAGCTTAAATATGGACCAAAGAGAAATGAGAGGGATAGGTAACAAACTCCAAATTATGAGCCCTCAAGTTTCTAGTTTTATTTCTACAAAAATAAAGTCTGTGTGCCACTTGTCCAAGATGCCACATCTCATGAAAAATCAAAATTCCTAACCTTGATTTTGTCATGTTTTGAATTTTATGCTGATAGGTTATAGAAATTAAATTTTCCAAACTATTTAAACTTGGCAAATAAGTAGATTAGGTAGAGAATAAAAGAGCTCATTAGACTAATCTGAGCTCTTGGAGGTTATAAGGGTAAGCATAGATAGTTTTTATACTTTCAAAAGAAAAATGATGTCCAGGGTTTGCCAATCCAAATGCACCCAAATGAAGAAAAAATGTTAGGAAAAGTATGATGGTTAGGTATGGTTGATATTGAAGAAATCATGTTTTTTCAGATTGTAAGATCATGGCTTCCAAGAACATCAGCAAAGATCAGCCTTGAAAAATGAAAGAACAGGAGTAAATCAGCAAGCATGTGAGGCTTCTTATCTACAAAACCAGAGATCTGAACTTTGAGGTTCTTGAAACCTCCTGAAAGGAGTTTCCCTCCCAAAGTGGAGCCACTATTAGTCATCAGTATTTTTCACTATATTTGGATGACTAAGGGTGTTTATAGATTTTTGAAAACAATATTACATGAATATATTGAGTTTCAAAAATCTCACTGCCTTCATTATCCTTATAGAAACCTTTTCACTATTCTATTAGTTTCCCATTTCATGGTCACCCCGTTGCTCCTACAAACTCCTCATAAGCTTATACCTCTCACTTTTATCCTCCTTCCCTGCCTATGACCTCATTGCCCTATTTTTCCCCTGTCCATAACTCCATCCTCCCTCTATGGTTTCCTATAGCTAACTCATTCCCATGTTCCCTAAGTTCCTCAAGCATTGATGGTCTCAAAAATATCTTTGTAGGCTCTTTTGATAAATCAAGTACATTGGATTTTGGATCTTCAATAAAACACTTTTGACAATACTTTGTTTTCACTTGAGAAGCCTCCAAGTAAAATTCCAGTCAAAATTAGGTCAGAGGACCATCGCACTAGGTCATCAGGGTTTCACATGTTTTAAGGTCATCATTGGATGTTCCAAGAACTACTTTTCCTTTGCTAGAATCTAGCTCAGATGTAATATAATGTCAAGACATGTTTATTCAAGAAGAACCTAAAATATTTCCAAAGAATATTACCTTATCCGTTCATAGTCTGCAAGTGAGGTAAATGCAAGGAGTTTAGCACTTCTGTAGGAGTGTTGAAGGATTTGTCAGCAGAAGGTTTTGATGAGGTAGAATGTCTATTCCTAAATGAAAAAAACTTACAACAAAGGAAGGGGAAATAGCTTGGTCCTCTAAATAATTAGGGTTTATACACTTCATGGTCCAGTTGAGTGCCAAAATAGTGACCACTTGCAAAAAATGACATGGAGGAAGCACACAAAGAAAAACATGAAGAAAGTCTAGAAAAAAAGATTGATGAAACATGAAAAAAGGTGAGGTGAACTGGACAGAAAGGAATGAACTTGAAAGGGCTATAAAGAACTTATATGAAAACACTGATGATTGATGTAAAGCACTATAGAAACCTAGGGTTTTGAAGAAAGTGACCAGAGAAGGTGGAAAAGTTAAGTTGGGTTTCATGGTGAAACCTACACAAGAATTTGAAGATGCTAGGATGTGTAATCACCTAAAGTTTCCAAAATGAGCTTTTCATGCCTCAAGGAGAAAAATAAAGGTCAAATTCATCATTTCAGTCACCTACAAAGAAAAAATGTCAAAAGGGTGTTAGTAAGAAAGAAAAAGGACTTTTAACCTTAGAAAGTGGGTTTTCATAATTAAATGAAATTCCTCTTAACTATAAAAGCTCATTTTGCACTCCATATGAATCATTGATGCCTTGCAAAGAGTTATAAGCTTCGAGGAGAGAAGATTTTTTGAGTTTTCAGGCAAAATTTGGCTAAGTTGCCTCAGAGCTACACCCTTACCTTGGCGCTGCGTGCCTGGAAGAAGGCGTTGTGCCCTTGGCACTTCTCTCCTGTCCATTTCCTAAAGTTGTTGTGCTCATAGCATAGTGATACGCTCTTGCCCGAAAAGCCTGTGAAGAAAGCCCTTGGCATTGTGTGCTCAGGACAGGCGCTACGCACTCAGCCTTGGTGCTGTGCTCTTGGGCAGAAAGGGTTTCTAAGCCCTCAAAATAGTCAAATAACTCCAAATTTCTTCCAAGCTCTTGTCAAAGGTCCTCCAAGAAAATATTAAGGTCAAGTACATGCCATACACCTATCTTCAAGCAATGTTGGTGTTTTCTTAATGAATGAAATCAAACCCTAAATTTCAAATCTTGAAATCACTGTTTGAATCTCATTTCATCTTCCTAGACAGAGTGTCAATGATAGAAAGGGTTATTACACAGCTAGAGGGTTTTCATTTAGTTTTTTTACCTCTCACGCATTCTCATACATGAATACCCTCACTCACTCATTCCCTCATTCACAAGGCTACCTTCTCATTACCGTCCCCTCATCTCATTTCCATTTACACTCCAAGGTTTTATAAAAGCAGAGTTCACAATGTCTGAGGGTGAAGATAGTGGTATGGAGGCCCAAATTCCAAGGAGGCATGATCATAAAGGAGGCAAGATAAATATATTTGAACCCCTCAATACAAGAGAGATCATGTCATCTCCCCTTACTGTTTCTTGTTTCAAGCATGTAGGATGCTATGAATTTTGTGAAAAGGTGCAGCAGGTGCAAAACCACCCTGAGCTAACTACACTATTTATCATTAACTTGCATGACAAACAATTTATTCTTGCAGGGGTCACCCTTGAATTGTCTACAGATGCCATTTCCAATTCCACATGCATACGTAGTTTAGGGGAGAAATGGTTCAAGCAAGCTAACCTTGACATGACTTACTTTGAGCTATACCTTAAGCCCGGGTATAAAGAACACAACAAATCAATCTTTCCTTTCTCTCACCTTCTTGATAGATATGAACCTATGATAAGAATAATCATAAAGTATTTCACACGTTAGGGAAGATTCTCCTGCCTCTACTCATACCACATCAGGCTTCTTATGCACTTTACTAGAGTAAATATACTACATATACCCTATTACCTTTACCAAAGCATTGATAAAATGGCGTACATAGTGAAAAAGAGAGACTATCCTCATTAGATGCAAAGCCTATTCCATCACCCACTTATCAAGATGGTGGTTATGCACCAACTAAAATATAAAGGCATTCCATGGGAGGCCTTCATTGCCAATAAGGTTTTTACTGCTCCACAAGGCCATCATCAGCAAGATATACCTTCCTCATCTCATCCTCCCATTCTTAATTCTTCATCACTTCCTGCTGTTCCTACATCTCCACTCACTCACATTCCTTCACCCCATGATGACCCTTCCACATCACCATCAATTCACATTCCCTCACCTCATGACGATCCTCCTTCATCACCTTCCCATAACCCTTCACCCTCATATCATGACACCACAGCATCAAACAGTGAAGAGAGTAGTGAGGCAGATGGCAGTGAGGCAGATGGTAGTGAGACAGATGACACTGAGATGATTTACATAGATCCTTTTCCTTTAACCTATCAAAGAGTTCATAGGGAGGTGTTTTCTCAATATATTGGGGTAGGGGCCCTACCTTCTACATCAACAAAACAACTTGATAAAGGTAAGGAAAAGGTCATTGTTGAAGAGAAGGAAGACAAGCATGAAACTAAGCAAGAGTTTTAGCTAATTCACCTTGACAGTGAGAATGAGGATGAGGAGATGATCACAAACATGATGCTCAAAATCAAGGATGCCCAGATTAGGGAGCTACAAACCAATATTGTCAAGGAAAATAATGTGATCAACTTCCTTGAGGTAGAAAACCAGTAGTTAGAGATAGAGAAAGCCATCAGTGAGGTCAGAGCTATCAGAGCTCCGAAAGAGGCTGGAAAAGATAAGGATATTCTAGATGAGATCTTGGGCACTCTTGATAACAATGAATATGAGAAATATTAGCTTCCTAGGAAGAGGCCAAGAACAATTGGGTTGAAAAAGGATTTATCCTCGGAAAGAGAGAAATAGACGAAGTTTGGCAAAGCAGCTCACTCCAAGTGAGTTGCATGCCATGGAGACCAGCTATGATAGAGAATATTGGCTTGATAGATATAATGTACACCTAGAGGGTCAGCTTAAGAAGGAAAAAAGATATGTTGACCTTCAGAAGAAGATGGCAAGGCATTATGCCATGCAGAATAGAATTGCAAGGGCTAAGCTCAAAAGCGTCGTTGCATTCAAGAACAAAATGAGGCAAAGGGGAAGGAGAAACTTGACATCCTTGCCGATGTATCCGTTCAAGCCACCCCAACATGATTATGAAAAAAAAATCCATTTTTGGCATCTTTTTCAAATTTTGAGTTTTTGACTGTTTGGCCAGCAGAAAAAAGGGCCAAACACACAACGCCACTAGCGCTGCAGTATTTTTTGGGGCACTAAATTGAAAAAATATTTAAATTTTCATGATCCTCATGTGAATGAAATTATCCTTAGAAATTTTCAGGTGATTTGGAGCAGAACTGGTCCCTCAAAAGGGCAAAAAAAAGCAAAAAAAAACACATTTCTGCCTTATTTTTAGCACTGGCACTACATCCTTAGTAGTCTTGGGAGAATGGATTTTTTACTAAGGAAATGGACACAAAAATGGAAACTAAATTCATATCTAGAAAATAGATAGGAAATTCTTTTCAATGAGCTATCATGGAACTTATTTGGACATCGGGAAGACCTCCAAATCTCAACTGGAAAAAGGGAAATTTTTCTAGTTTTGGCATTGTGGCCTTGGCCTGGCGATGCGCCCTCAGCCAATGGCGCTACGCCCTTGCAAAAAAGTCAAAAAAATACACAAGAAGTTCTTAAAAAGATATTTTTAAGGCTTTAAGGACAAATATCTCTAAAATTAGCTGAGGAGTTATGTTAGAAGTTATTTTTGCATTTAATGAGTTTGAGATATTTGTGCCTTGGGCCTTGCATGGTCTTAATTGTCAAATGCATTTATTATGTATTTAATGACTTCTAAAACCCTAGCTACAGTCTACTTCACCATTTTTGAAATTAAATACTTCATGTAAGCCTCAATGTGATTGTCGGTTGATTGTTGAGCTCAATATACATAGACTTGGATTTGTGAAGGAATTGGCTTTGGAGTTTTGTGAATGTTTTGGTTTGAATGGAAATGGAGAAAGCACATTTGCAGGATTCATGAACATGGTTAATGGTGATTTTTTTCCAATTTAGTACATGTATTCTTATGTTTTCATATTGTTTCATATTTTCACATGCAATAGAGTAGAAATTTTAGGTTAAGATATGCTGCTAGAGGCACCTTAAGTCTATTTCCTTCTATTGCTTAGATGTTATCCTCTACTAGGTTTGATTGGAGAATTCTTGATTTCTCTCTAGTTCCACTTAGCTTGTTGTCTTAACAATGGTTCAATGGAGTCAATCCAAAGAAGTTTATGGTATGCCCTATCCTTTGGTGTAGCTTAAAACATCATTTTTGAGGTCTTTCTTTGAAGTATTGCTTATTAGGGTTTAGGCTACAGAATTTTATGGTTTTCTGTGTCCTTTGGTATATCTTGAAAATTCATTTCAAAGGTCTTTGAAGTCTCATTAAATAACTTAGGAGTTCCCTTCTCTTTAATCATCTCTTTCTTGTTATCTTACATGTTTTCTTTCTCTGAAGGTAGAAAACTAGAGATTTTATGAGTTCCTTTATCTCTAGGGTTTGCTGGATTATTGTTTTAAAGTTTACTTGATGGATCTAGGTCAAAGAAGTTTATGGTGCACCCTTTCCTTTGATTATTTCTTAAGCATAGTGATCTTGAAAGTCCTCCTTGTTATATTATATGTCAAAGGATTCTTAATTTCCCTTTAAACCTACTATGTTCACAAATTTAATGTTCATTTCACTCACATAAGCTAATAAGATCCATTTGGCTTTGTTAACTTGCCCTATGAAACACCCTCGAATTTTTTTTGTACTCTTCAGACCTTTCACAGACCCCATAGCCCAATGGTTTGAACCTCTCTTACTTTATCTCTTCTTCTTGACAACCTACCCAACCAAACAAAACAAACAAACAAACCCTATCATTATAACTAGCCTAAAATCAATATCCTAAAAACATATAAGTCATACTTTTTGTCAAAAATAGAGAGAACCCTCTCTAATTCTAGGAAGGCTAGGTCCTAGGACTCCAAAGTTGGTTTGATGTTACCCTTGTCTATTTGGTCTTGCCAATCTGACAAATTACAAGGACCTAATAAAAATAAAAATACATGGACGCAGCCATTCGAATGAGAAGGATCATGAATATTACTATGAATCCACGGCATGGACGAAACCGTCCTGTTATCACAAAAATTGTACCTGATTGGCTGTTGATTAGACAATTTCAGTGTAACTATTTCAAACCAATCTTGTGACTGAGACTTAGCCTCCTTAATCTGAGAGGGCTCTCTCAAGGGTTAATGATATGGAATAAAGATATAGATGGCTAACTCTATTTAGGAAATAAATTGGTTCTCATGAATGTAGGTTGAAAAGATCAGAGCTTACTACCATTGGGCTATGGAGCCAATGAAAGGGGTCTCAATAACAAGGATTTCGTTGTGGAAGCTGAGGCTTGTAAATATTTCAATGAAAGAGAAAGACATATAGGATGTTTTCAATAGCTTGAGGTTCTAAGGATGTCAGAGCGTATGATACACAAATTCTGAGTAATGAGACATCAAGACATTGAAGAAAAACTTTTAAAATATAGGACAAAAGATCATTGAAATATAATAAGAATCTCAGGTGAAGAAAAGTTGTGTTGTTACTGTATATAACAAAAAATCCAATATATTTACAATCAAATAGTCTTCTGAGATAACATCTCCAACTTGATGAGTGTATATTGAAAATAATATTAGTATGTAGGCATTGGGCTTATGGATTCAAAACTTTCAATGATTCAATGATTTACTTGACATGGAATTTGAGGTTGTTCAGAGTTTCTAGAAGTAGGACACACACAAATAAAACATGAGTATACACAGTAAATTCACATATAAGGGAAGTTAGAGCATCACATAGATGAATTTAGAGTGATATAAGTGAAAACCACTGAAATTGAGATACATAAGCGGTACAAATAGAATAGGAAAGAACTAAAAAATCCTTCAGAATCTCAAGTCTTTAAAGTAACAGATCTTTGTATTAGCTGAAACAGTCCATTACAATAAGTTGCCATTTTTCCAAAAACATTCCAACCCTTTTCTAATTCGACCCCTTGACCTTTAAAAGACATGTTACCTCATCATATGATCTACCTCTAAGCTAGATACATCGAATTCTTTCCTACTGACACCTTGCATAACCATAAAACATCAAATTTATGACAAACATACACCTATCCTACTTGACAGTCCTATTTCAACTAGGACTCAAACTCCTTATTACTATCTTTAACAACCTTGTATACTTGAAATTAAATCATTGACAAGTATGTAATCACATGGTAAAATTTGGATAATGATATTCAATTCTTCATGACCATTTTGCCGACCTCCAGAAAAGTAGGAAACCATACCATGCTTTTTAGGCATAAGATTCTTTTCCTTCTTTGAACATTCTGACCATCATTTAATCTTCATTTCATGGTCCTTGGATGTTTAATATTAGTTTAACATGTCCCATCAATCTTCCCTAGCCTCCAGTTGTCCAAAACCGCTTCAATTTTTTTTTCAAAGCGCTGTAATACATTACATTACGAAAACACAACAGTTTCGTAGCGCTTTTTGTAGCCTTGCTATTTCAAGACTTTATCTTCCACAAACTCAACTCTTTCCTCTTGAATAATTTTAATACCCTCTAATACATCTTCCATATCAAATTTAGTTATTAACTCAGCCTTTAACCCTTTAAAAATGGATCAAAATAAGAAAGAAAACCAGCTACAACAGTTTCGTAGCGCTTTTCTACTTTTTAAGCCTAGAGGTGCTACGAAATTGTTGAGTATCCAGAATTTTCATAATTTTGACAAATGAAAACTGTTATTGCCTAAAAGCTCAAAATGTAACCTATTATCATCATCTAAAAATAATAAAAATCATAAAACAACTTAATTTTATCTTCCTTGTGGCATTTCTTGTAGATTTCTCCTTTTTTTTTCCTGAAAAATAGGTCTTGGGACAGAGCCTATATCTCCTAATACATGATTTATTTTGAGAAATTAAAGGAAAATTTTTTAGGCCATTATGTATTTAATAAAAACATCTCTTGGTTTTTTGAAACACATCTCCTATTGTCGATAAATTGCCTTTGAAAAACATGTGTAAAACAGGAAAACTCTATTTATGAAAACAACTCTTCAATTAAATCCTTGTATCTACTATCTGATAACACCTGTGAGAAACTTGAAAGAGGTTTTTGTAGCTGGGGCCATTATTAAGACAAATGTATTTTATAATTCTAGAACACTTTTTAATTTTTCCAGAAACTAAACTTGAAGTTCACTGCTAAACAATCATATATAGGATAGTTTCGTAATAGAAATTTCGTAGTGCATTTTAATTTATCGATTGCTCCCATATCCTAAAGAATTTGAAGAAACATAGAGAGTTTGTTATATTAAATTCAGTTATGAAGAAAAACCTCTTTCATATTTCCAAAATTCATTTTCAGTTTCTTAGAAACCGCATTTGAAGTTGAATTCTCAAAACCAGAAAATAGAGAAATGCTTCAAATTCGCTATGAAACTATTAGCCAGTTTTGTAGTTCTTTCTACCTTTTTTATAATGAATGTGCTACTAAATTAGGTATTATTGGATAATTTGGCACTTTAGGTACAAAAGGCTTCAGAAAATGAAAATATTTGGAAAATGACGAGTGATTTGACTTGAAGGAGTTTAAAAATGAGTGTATCTGGACCTAAGGGTAAACTCAAACTATAAAAAATTATAATTTCCCTTGGTCAAACTAAAAAATGACTCTTAAAACCTTATTTTGACCCATGAACCTATGTAACCTTGTCAAAATGATGCTTTATTTTTTTTATTGATAACACGTCCAACTAGAGAGATCCATGTGTACAATCATTAATAATGAATAATGTCTAGTAGCCTAGATATAGAAAAACATATCTAGGGTATTCTATCTCAACCCAACCAAAATTAAGAATATAACCATGTGAATAGATGTGCTGAAGTCAAACATGGCAGAAACCACCTGATTACGAGTTAATGATGTAAACCATTAATAGGAATAAGAGAAACCAACACTAATTAAAATGGTTCTCAAGGTAGAGAAGCATAATATACGAGCGCGAACAAAGGATTTGAATTCAAACACTCGTAGAATAATACGATCAAATGCCAATGATGAGAACCTTTCATCGAATGCAAAGAAATTTCCATTAAGGAATGCAAGCTTTGAGGTACTAATAGGGGGTTTCTAGATCATTTTCTTCGATAATGAGTTGGGGTTGACAGGAAGTGATATGTTGAAGGAGGGCCATAATTTTTCCAACATCATCTACATGAAACAAAGGATTTGGATGAGAGAAATTCAATATTGTAACATAGGAAGGTAAAATGAGGTATAATAGGTTTTATTTTGCAAACGAGACTTCTCTTGAACATATCAGTGACATGGCTCTAGAGGTTGGAAACATTTGACTCAAAATGGGATCAAAGGTCATGGTGTTGATAGGAAATAATTGAATGAGAGAAAAATGGATTTCCAAAACCTAAGATGACAAGTAACAAAGAGAGGATAACCAAAACCCGACATGAGATGTAGATGAGTGTCATGTTCAAGAGCGACATGCTACCGTTGATACATAAGAAAAGACAATTTTAATTCCATTTTTCCCCACTATTTCTAATGAGTACCTTTTTTTTTATATCAAGATTGAAGAGGATACCATATGCTTAGTGTATAAGTTTTCCCTTTGGATGGATCCATCCTACTAAGTTTAGCGAGCACTAGGAAGGAAAAAGTCAGTCTTGTCATGGTGACAAGTCCTTCATCATTTAAATTTTACGAGTTCGACAGAGGGGTAAATCAACATATTTTTCATGTTTAGAGAGTTTTAAAAATAGGCAGAAAAGAAAAATCGATAGGTCTCTTTTCCTAAATAGTCCCTTGAATCCAAAAAAGTAGAAAATGATATTCGAGAGAACCTCATAGTCATGTTTGACTAAGATATTCCTTTTCATAAATAATCTACCTTAGTCTAGAAAAGGGCTAAATTTATACTAAGTAGACATCATTTCATTTACTTTAACGAGCTTGAACGACAAGTGCTCGACAATATTTTTATGTTTTGAGAGTGAGAAAAGAGGTGAAATATGAATCCATAGGGGTTCCTTTCTTGTTTATTTTCACGAGTCTGAAAAAGAGATAAAACAAAACTTGTCATTTTACCAATTACCATTGCCAATTTGTAATGTAAATGTTGCTGCACATGTGAAAAAAAGTTTTTCTGATTAATAAAAAATATAAATATAAGTTAAAATGCATTTTTTTTAAATGATAAAAACATGTCGCAAGATTAAATAAATTAAAAAGTCAAAATAAAAATTACTTTTTACCATTTTTGAACTTGGAGAGAATTTTACCCTCATTTGCCTTTGATCTTCATGTGTAGAGTGTGATCAGTCAAGGGGACCAATCACCGAGCTGCGTGTCAAAAGCAATTACTCTTTCCTAACTCTTCAATTTGATTGTACTTTTATGCAATATAAGCCATATATTAGGTGTATATGAGTCTTAGAAACAATATCGGGTCATGGGCGACCAACACAGGATTTACTGATCAGGTCCATGTTGTTCATCTTGGGCCCCAAAATATCAATGCAATGCCAGCATGGAAAAATTCTAAGATAGTTGTTCTGGCAGTGAGAGATAATTTTTTTTTTAACCAAAGCTCCATCTTTACTTATTATTTTTCCAATTTTTCTCCATGGAAGATGACTAATATTTTTTTAATGATGTTTTCAGGTGAAAATTAGTGATTGAATGGATGTAAAGAGGCCATGAGGCCGAAGGCCAATAAGTTGCACAAAACCCACAATCTATCAGGCCACTTTATGAATTTGGGTTGCTGAAGTTTTTTTTAGATGCTTGGGATTTGATCCCAAGAGGATTTATTACAATTTCTAGTGACTTGGTGGAATGTAGAGCACAAGTTTTTCACGATAGGAGATTGAGAGGTGAGTATAGATGTTTATGATATATACTTTATTACTAGTTTTCCAAGAAAGGATAATGGGTTCAGATGTCTAGCTCTTGAGAAGGAGGTAGTAATACTAACATGCTCCTTGCAAGACATCACAGTGAGAACTCCCATAAAAAAAAGAGTGTGAAGATCAATATAAAGGTTGCGAGAGATCCTGGATTGAGAATAGTATTATAAACTATAGTCCAAGTGGCAAGGGTATAATCCTTGCATGAGGCAAGAAATTTGATTTCTATAACACTGTGGATTGTATGAGCCCAATTGTTTTCAATTGGAGCGAAGGGTTTCTTCTCAACATGAAGTTCCAACTCACAACATGAAAAATGGGAAAAATAAAGCAATTTGGCTATTTGTAATATTCATAACACTTTTCCTCGAGTGAATTCCATTTTTTAGATACAAGTGCATAGATGTTGGACCTCTTGCCTTGAGATATCTGTGACTACTGAAGTGGAGTGAGTTGATGCCTCACCATGGTGGCAGGAAACATATGTCCTTTCCACCTGCTTTCTTTGGATGGTTTATCTAGGTAAATTTTTGATACCCTTTAAACCAAGACCTTTTACTTTGGATGATGTGTTAGAATTTAATTTAATCAAAAGCGTTAATAAATAGATGTAGCTATAAACAATAGGAACACATGTCAAAAATCATATGACAAAGATGCAAGAGGTTTAATAAGGTAGTTCATCCATTGTGGACTATGCCTCCGGGCATTGGTTTCTCGATGGTGTTGGTCGCTTCATTGAGTGCTGTAAAGAGTGAAATGTACATGGATGCTACTACTTATCATACAAGGAAATAAGCTAGCAACATCAGTGGCAAAGTATCTCCATGAGATGTTCCACTGCAAGGAACTCTCACTCCTAAAATGACCTCCTATCAACATGACATAGACTCACACATAACGACTATGAGTATCCCGCCAACATGGCAACAAAGGGATCTCAATAAAAAATGAAAAATCCATGATAGAATTAAATCTCACATCAAGAAAAAAACACAATCCCCATAAAACATCAAGCAGGGATCTATACAACACAATGCATCTCATAGCAAAGAAACAAATAAGTACATGGAATCAACCCTTCATATACCTCACACTGAAGATGATTAAAGAATAGGATGCTCCGTTGTTGGATCTGAAATCACCATCGCAATCATGGCATCGAAAGTCATGAAATAGATTGCTCACTCACTGAATGCTCACTTCTGCAACTCCACTTTGAAAAGTGGCTGAAAAACATATGGCTCAAATGGAAAATCTGACTTCACTGCTAAAATTGTATCACTGAGAGGTTTAGGATCGACTGTCAGTTTGCTTAATTCTAACACTGTCAAAAAATGGGCCTTAGGGAATCTTTTAAATTCTCCCTAGATTCCTCAAAGATGCTACTCCACTGGGAATCTAGAAATATGCAACCCAAAACAAGAATTTGATCTCACCATTGAGATCCTTGTGAAATTTTGAGAAGAATGAGTATAAAGTCGACCTCATTTTGACACCGGTGAATTTTAGCCTCCAAGGAATATGAAAGATTCCCTCAAGATTCCTGAAGATTTTCTTCCAAAGGGAATTCTCAAAACCACTGCTCAAATGGAAAATTTGGGTGCACCATCACACTCCCTACACAATTCTAGTTAAAATTCATATAAATTTCAATACATTATGACAAATGAAAATTTTACCTCCTTGGAATCTTCATGGGCATCAAGGAATATTCTGCCTCAAGCTGCATGCCATCATTCTGTCTCCTCTGCCTCTACCTCAAAATCCGTGCCTGCATCTAGACTGGTCTGGCCTGGGCGCATTGATGAAATGACAGGTTTATAAGAAATGTGGGGCGGATTTTACAACTCGAATTATTGTGGTGTGTTGGCAAGTTGTTAAAAAAGCTAAAGGGAGGTTGGTGATCAATCCCAACCCCCATACCTGGAACCCACATTTAATTTTTTTAGTTGTTTGGCATATAAAATTTGGGTGGGTCAGTGGGTCCTCTCCACGCGGCCGGACCTAACCCCCCAACTCCGCATGTTTTTTTATCCTGAATGTGATACAGTTATGTTTTAACGTAACAATTATAACAATATGTTGGTTTATGTAGAATTTTTTTGGTAATAATCACATTCAAATGAACATTGTCGACGCGTTTCGAACCAACTAGTGCGGTTCATCATCAGGACTAGGTGAGAGATTAGATCCGAACGTTGAGTTTAAATAGATGCAGAAATGGCTAAACTAGCCGTTAGGATAATGGCTAGTTTGACTATGAAATTTAATAATTGCTAGTTCTATTTCAATTAATTTAATTATTTACTTAATTATTAAATAAAATTATAACAGCTAGTTCTATTTAATTTATTTAAAAGTTTAATTATTTAATAAAATATATTTATAAATCTTTATATTTTATTTAATTTAGTTAATTATTTTTTATTATTATTATTATTTATTTCTTTATTAATTCCTTATTATTTAATTATTTATTACCTATTATATTATAGTATTTTTATTTATTTTACTATATGTAAATTTGTATTCCTATTATTTTCCTTTCTCTTAAAAAAATAAAAAATAAAAAATAAATAATAAATAAATAAATTTTGACCATTAAGAATATAGGGCAGGGATCCAACACCTGCTTATATTTCAGCCGTCATCTCTATTGAGACTTACGGGTCTTTTTTTAATTTCTAATGCCTCTCTTAACTTCAAATGATGGAAATGGTCAATCCTAGCTATGGCCTTAGCCTCTTCAATGTAGATATGATGGTTAGTATTTTATGCATGCTCTGCTAGGGCAGAGGTGTGGGATCTTCCATGCTTAATGTCAGCAGCATGTTCACTGATCCTTTGGCTAATATATCGACCAATTTCAGCAATGTAAGGTGTCCCACAAGAACAAGGAATAATATAGACACATTTTCCATCCCTAGGTAATAAAAAGTTAAATAATAAGGAATTAATAAAGAAACAAATAATAACAATATTAACAATAATAATAATAATAATAATAATTAATTAGCTAAATTAAATAAAATATAAAGATTTATAAATATATTTTATTAAATAATTAAAATTTTAGATTAATTAAATAGAACTAGTCGTTATAATTTTATTTAATAATTAAGTAAATAATTAAATTAATTAAAATGGAACTAGTAGTTATTAAATTTCATAGTGAAACTAGTCGTTATCCTAATGGCTAGTTTAGCCATTTCTGCATCTATTTAAACTCAACGTCCAGATCTAATCTCTCACCTAGTCCTGATGATGAATCACACTGGTTGTTTTGAAATGCGTCGACAATGTTCATTTGAATGTGATTATTACCAAAAAAATTCTACATAATTTTACGATGGATCACAGAAGCCAAAATTCTATAAATATTTTGGTTTGTAATGTTCTAATATGGTATGGTGGTAATCCATTTATTTTTAAAATAAAACATGCTCATTTTCATAACCAATTTTTTTATGGTATATAATACGTTGACATTGAACTATACCATAGTGTATAGTTATTAAAATAACAACCATGCCATATATATATACGTTGTTTTGATTTGGATTTTATTTTAATATATAATTTTTTTTTAAATTAATGCCATAACATGGTTTGTTAAAAAAATATAACCATTTTGTTTTATATCTATTTTTTCAATGATTTATTTTTATGATTATATTTTAATAACATATTTTGTTTTTGTCTTTTATGCAAGTTGAGGACCAATGCTAGAGTGTCATCTGTCATCAGGTGAGGGGCTTCCATGTGGGTTCCATGCGCTCACTGGAACGCCATATGGCACAATGTGGGCCCCACGTTCCCCGCCTTATCAAAACTTCAAACTACTCGAACTTCATCATATGAGCTTGGATTGACACGTCGTTCACACCGTTGTGATCAGGGCGATGAGCTATTCAATCTAAAGTTGAGTTTGAAACATTTCTGCCACTTTCAGTTTTGAGCCTTTTTCCAAGCCACTGGTATTTGAAGATCCACCTCGATCAATCCTCCCAAGTAAGGAAATTTTTGTCCTTTAAAAACATAAGCTTCTATCCATCATCAATTGCATGAAAATGTCTTCGAAAGGCACATTCCCACATGACTCCTTCACCTCACGTACTTCAGAATCATAACGCAATGCCAACACATGCAACTGCTGCAACGAAAATGTATAAAAAGGCACATCCCTTGAAGAGTCCTTCACCTCTGTCATTCGTAATAGTAATGCAAATGAAAACACTTGCAACTACTATAACGCAAATTTTTGAAAAGGCACATCCATTGAACACTTGTTCACCTCTGTCCTTCATAATTAGAATGAAAATCTAACACCTGCAACTATTGTGACGTAAATGTTTGCTCAAATATGACCAATTACAACCCAAAAATTTCCATAATGCGACCAGTTTACATGCTCGGTGGTCAAGTTTACATCAAATTGAAATCACACCCTAGCTATCATCGCAAGACTAGGAACATCATCGTCAGATTTTGAAGAGATGGAAAACAAATCAGCACTTTTACATAAAAGAAATGTGTCACGTGATTTATAAAACAGGGCCAAAATATCATTGTTTCTTAACAAGCGATGGAAAAACACATCATCACTACGACAGTTAGAAAAACCATCTCTCACTTATCAAATTGAATGGATCATATCCCTATGGCACATTTTATTGTCGAACATCTATTTCAATCGGTTTATGCACTTATGCTTCGTCCTTAAGGTGTTGTTATGGATGGAGCCTCGAACATGTGGCTCTTCAATGGCCACTTCGGTTGCAATGGCTACAAAGGGTCTTCTTTCTCTAGACCTCCTTAACTAGTTTATTTCCATACTATGGATAAAGCTTTCCATGCCTCATCCTCCTTTCTGATGCCATTATCTTCCAACACTTAGGAATGACATGGTTATGTAAACCAAAAAAATTACAATTTTTCTTATTCCATGATTTATGTTCATGATTAGAAACATGCTTATAATCAAAATGAACTTGTGAATATCTATACTTGTTATACCTTACATGGTGGTCTCTGGTGCGATTGTGGTGATGAGAGCTTCTCTCAACTCTTCTATTCCAACATGCACTCCCATGGGATGATGGTGCAGTGTTCTCATCAATCCTCTTCCCTACTGAGTTAAAAAATGTTTATTTTCCTAGGATGTTGTTGGGGTTCCCATGTTTTGGCAAGGTTGGCAATACCAAAAGATGAGACAACATAAAACCACTTTCAGACCTCAGGATCTAGCCCTCCTGGGTATGGAGAGGGATCTCTCTATGATTTTCAAAGGTATATGTCTTTGAAGTTCAATGTTGAAGATATTAGGCTAGTTATATGGTTCGGGGTTTGTTTGATTGTTTGTTTGGTTGCTAGTCATCAGGAAAGAAGGGTTCAATGTAAGAAAAGGATGAGAAAAGAGGATTTAGGCATAGGTGAAGTATTCCAGGGAGCATTCAAAACCATTGGGAAATGGAGTCAGGAAAGGATTTTCTTGCTAATCAATATGCAGGCTTTCAATTGGGTTAGTCATCTAAAGCATTGGATCTTTAAAGATGATAATGTGGTATGGAATGGTAGGAGAGGAGGAAACAACACAGATTAGAACACAAAGTTAAAGACCTGAGATCAGAGAGAGACTTTGAACTCTCAATGCTTCGGTCTCTAGCTTGACGGATATTAGAAAGGCCAGCTGGTTGCACAAGGATCCTAGTGGACAGGGCTAACTCTAATCCCCAGTGTTCCCAAATGTTCTAGCTAAATCCTAACAAGAACATCTAAGGACAGATTCATTTAATTCATACATCAGAGAGCAGGCAATAACATCCACTACACTGGTTAAATTAACTGAAATCAATTCTCAGATAGCACATTCAGTAGAAAACATCAAAGGCAAGGAGAGCAGAAACATAGGGTACCTAAAAAGGGTAAATCCTATGCCAATATTCTGATGCAAGCTAGTAGAAATGAAATGCAATGAATTAAACACAGAGATAGGAAAACATCACCGCTGCTTTAGATCAGGATCCAAAGAAATGTGATTGTCATATTAAAAACAACACCAGTCAAGTAAAACATTGCCAATATCTGGATACTCAGTCTGAAAACATATTACACAGAGACTTTGTCTCAAAAGAAACAGCTTGTAATTCTCTGATAACTGATCAAAAACCTTTACAATAAGTTTTTTCATGAATTTATAGCTCTATAGAGCAGAGGAGGTAGGTTGAAAACTAAATGCAACATTAAAACTCAGAAGAGGAGAAGAGCCTAGGCCTTCATTCTACTTTAAATCCTGAGCATTCATTTCTGGCATTCCTTGGACGAAAAAATGATCTTCTTTAGATTTCCATTTACTCTGGGTATGTCTCTGGTGTACTTTGGCTGCAATACTCTATAGTACTTTCGGTGAATAAACAAAAGGTAAATAAATGGTGCTTGGGTCTGCCATACTGCGATTCAAATGCTCTAATAGCATCAAGACAGTTTTCAGGGAGGAAACTTCACTTGGGCACCATGTAGACTGAAACAATAATGTGTACTGTGTCCTTGCCTAGGAAAAACATTATGTTGATGTGAAAACCCTGATATACATAAATTTCTACGCTCAGTACCCTCTGTGTGCTCCATGATGTCTCTGCCAGTGAACTCTGCGCTTTGAATGGCTCTAGGGAGGTTTTACAGAGTTCAAACCCTGTTCCTTTAATTCAAGTCCTGTCATGGTTCCTTCCCAGGCTTTGCTTCATTATTTCAAACTCTGCACACGGTCCTTTCTGCATTTTCGGCGGCTGAAAATAAAGACTGTGTAATCATGGTGGCTTTCACCTCTGATAACCTAGAAAAACAGGAAAACTTGTTAAGAAAAACATGCATGGGGGTGGTGGATGCAATGGGGATGACGAGAGTGGCCGTGCAGACTGGTGAGATGGTGGAATAGTGCAGGATGACGGGGAAAAATGCAGTGAACAACAGAAAATTCTCATGGTGAAAGGTGGCGGACTGTAGCAATGATTTGAATGTAAACATTGGACTTTGACCTTTGCACGAAATATATAAGGAACTGATGCAAATGCGACGAAAAATATATATGAACACATGTGGAATGATGACGTGGTGATATGGGGTTGATGGCAGGGATGCAAATAAATCTGTACCATCCGATCTCAGGAGGAGATCGACAGTGGGAAACGACGCAAGGCAACAGACGGTGGGCCAGGGGTACGATTGCCTTGGGTTAACCTGCGTGCAGCTTCATGGAGCGACAACCGTTGGGTGGATGATCAGAGATCGGATGAAGTATAGTGATATCGTGCGGGATCTTCTTCCGAACGATAATGTGCGATGACACGGTGGTTTTCAAACAGTGCCCGTTACACGCGTGCATCGGTGAGTGGAATCGCTCTGAAATGGAGAATACCGCCAGCCCTCAGAAAGCGATGCGATAGAAAATAGCCAGTTTTTGAACTGGAGCGGCTGCGGGGACCACCAGGTGGGATGTACTGCAGACTATTGATCTGCAGATTGAATGAACAGATGTGATATGATTGGAGGGGCAAACAGAGTGGGCCACGGGCACTGCGTTGTTCTGTGAAGACCGTCCAATCTAAAAAGATCAATGGCTAATAATGCGCCCGATATCCATCTGCGGTAAGCGCCATCCATCCTAGCACTTGGTCTCAGTACTGGGTCATGTGGGGGCAATGGTGCAGGGGATGGCCTGAAGGGGGCTAGGCCCAAAATGTGAAGAGTATGGGATTTTTGGCCCCTTTTAATGCAATATGAGGCAGGAAAAGGTAATGACAGAGGGAATAAGGGGAAATAAACCAAACAAAGTGTATTTGGAAGGTTTAAAGGGGACTTTAGGATAGTTTAGGAGGACTAGGGGAGGGATTTGGCAAGGGGGAAAAGGGATGAGATGGAGAATTCTGTAGAGGTACAGGGGCAAGTGTAGGCCTTTTGAAGCACAATTTGTCACAATCAGAGAGGCTTCTTAAACTAGGAACAGCAGTGGGGGTTTATCCAAGGAAAAAGCATAGGATACTTCAAGGATGATGTGTTTTCAGAGGAAATGCATTCCTCGAAGGCTCAGAAACATTTTAGCCCCATGTTTGCTTGTCAAAAACTTATAGGGGGGCTAATAGTGGCTCCACATGGGGATGGCTTCTTCTTGAAGGAGTCAAGAATTCAGAGAATAGATCTTTGGAGTGGGCCAAATGCCTGCTACTTGAGCCATCTTTCTTCTTTGGTTTTTTAGCTGCCACAATTGTGAAGACATCAATTAGCAGAAACATTCTCCCAAACAATCTACCTACCCATCCTACAATCCTAGCATTTTTTCTTCCAGGGTGCATTTGAGCTAGTAGACCCTTTACATCATTTTTATTTTTTACAAACAAGAAAATAAACCTATTCTAAGTCTACCCTTATTGCTCCATGAGACCAGATTATACTGTTGGTCCCATATGTTTTCTACCTAATCTAATATCTACTGGGATTAAACTGTCCAACAAATTTCTTCTCTACATTCTACAACAGAAATTGAAAAACAATCAAACTAGGATTAGACATTCTAGTTTACTATGGATCCAAGGCATAGAGATAGTTGCACATGGATAGAATTTTGCAGAAAATTGTAAACAAAATCTTGAAGGCTTGAAATCTGAAGTTTTGAAGCATCCTTCTTTCTTTGTGACTCAAGTTTTGAGCTTGTTAGAGTCACTTTCTTTTCTTCATCTCAGCTCTGATTTTGGGCTTGTTAGAGTTGATTTTTCTTTCTTCTTTGCTGGTCCAGGTTTTGGGCAAGTTCGAACCAACTATCTTTTAATTTCTTTGGCTCAGGTTTTGATCATATTAGAGCCAATATTTACACTTCAGAGGTTCATGTTTTGAGCATTTCTGAACCTCTCCTTTTCTGTTTTTTTTTTTTTTTTTGAAAACAAAACACTGCAATGGTATGTACAATGGAAATGGAAACTGGAAATTGGAAATCAGCAGAAGTAGTGTTTGAGCATCCTGCCATTGACAGGACTCCCAAAAAGCTCTGTGACATCTAACTCTTGTAGAAAAAAGGCATTTGGGCCCACAGTGGCCTGGATGATGTAGGGACCTTGCCACAAACTGTCAAACTTGTCGTGATTTCCTTTATCCTCTCTCCTTGAGTCCCACTTCAGAAATTTATCTCCAATTTTGAAATCGGAGGCCTTAGTTCTTTTGTCAAATAGCTTCTTTATGTTCTCCTAAACTTTCACAGCTCTGTTGTAGACCTCTTCCCTTGTTTGCTGGAGATGAATTGTCTGATTTATCCTTTTGATCATGCTATCTTCTTCTGTCTGGATCTCTTGGACAAGTTTGATCACTGGTATACCCAAACTGGTAGGAAACACTGCTTCTGTTCCATAGACAAGCTAGTATGGTGACATGCCAATGGATTTCTTTGTTGTAAGCCTGTCAGCCCACAAAGCATGCAATAACTTGTTATGCCATGACTTTTTGTTCTCTTCTAGTAGCTTTTTGATGATGGTCACCACGCTCTTGTTTGATGATTTAGCTAAGCCATTACCTTGTGGGTAGTAGGCAGTTGAATTACCGAGTGCTATTTGATACCTGTGAAAAAAAATCAACCATCTTCCTGGATCTGAAAGTAGCAACATTATCAGTGATTATTTTCCTTGGGCAGCCAAACTGAGAGAGGATATGACTTTCTAGGAACCTAATGATGACTGAATCTGTGGCATTCCTAGTAGTTATGGCCTCTATCCACTTAGTAAAGTAGTCTGTGGCTGTTAAGATCCATTTGTGTTGTGCAGAATAAGTAGGGTGAATTTCTCTTATGAAATCTAGGCCCCATTGAATAAAGGGACCTTCAACAGTGATGGGTTGTAGAGGTAAGGGGAGGAGTTTTCTTTTTCCTTCAAAAATCTGGCATTTGTGGCAGGCAATTATCATATTATGGATATCATTGAAGAGTGTAGGCCAATAGTAGCCAGCTCTGAGTATTTTTTTTGCAGTGGCTTTCCAGTTTAGGTTACCTCCGCACTCTCCTACATGGAATTCTTGTTTAATCTTTTCTTCTTTAGACTCAGGCAAAAATTTAAGCAATATGCCATTCGGATTTTTCCAGTAGCAACCTTCATTAATTATGCAATAGCTTCTGGCTTTTAGCTTTAAGAATCTGGCCTTGGTCTTCGATAGTTCTAGATGGGCATTGAGGTGTGTAAGCACATATAGAATGTCAGAATGCCAAGGAGAGCTTTGAAACTTCTTCTCAACAGTGGGATCAGGCAATCCCTACTGCTCATCCAGGGTATCTACCATTTTAATGTCAAGGGCTTGTAGATTTGATTCAGCCATTAGTCGAGCTAAGCCCTGACCTTTGATTAGTTTGGTGGGTTTTATCTCAAGGTCGTACTCTAAGATCACAACAATCCATTTTCCCCTCTTCCCATCTGGGTCTTGGGACAAGATGTCTTTAACCACTATGTTGGGTACATAGGCTATGGTGTGGGAATGCAGTATGTACACCCTAAAGTCTTTCAAGGCCTTTACCAAAGCATAGGCCTGTTTTTCCATAATGTTGTATTTCAAGGGTGCATCCCTGAGTGCTTTGCTAAAGAAAGAAATAGGTTGTTCCATTCCCTCCGGATTTTTCTGCAGTAGAACTATAACTATCGTATGCTTGGAGGAAAATGAAAAAATAAGGAAATCCTTTGAGAAATCTGGGCTGATTAGGACATGAGCCTGGGTGACTGCAAGTTTAACTGATTCAAAAGATTTCTTAGCTTCAACAGTCCACTTAACTCCTACACCTTTAAGGTGTTCTTCCTCAGTCTTGGAGTAGACTGTTATGTCATCCAGGTAGATGACAATGAAATGTCCTATTTCATCTGAAAAAGCTATGTCCATTTCTCTTTGGAAGGTTGCACCAACGTTCATAAATCCAAAAGGAATATTTACATACATAAAAGTGCCCCATGGAGTGGTAAAGGTTGTCTTAAGTTGGTATTTTGGGATTACTAAGACTTGGTTGTAACCTGAAAAACCATCTAGCAGGGAGATCCTTTTAGAATCTACTACCCTCTGAAGAATATGTTCCACTTTTGGCAAAGGGTAATTGTCTTTGAGTGAGGCTCTATTGAGATTCCTTAAGTCAATACACAGCCTGATCTCACCTGTTTTCTTTGTCACAGCCACTAGGTTTGATACCCAATCTGAGAACCTCACAGGCACAATTATACCTGCCTCATACATCTTCTTAATCTCTTTTTCTACTGCAAGCAATTGTTTTGGATTTATTCTGCGAAGTTTTTCTCTAAAGGGCTTCTGATTTTCTTTCAAGGGCATTTCATGCTGTATGATGTTTATGTCATAGGCCCTTAAGTCCTCATAACTCCAAGCAAACACATTAATGAATTCCTTGAATAGGTCAATGTATTTCTTTTTCATGTTTGCAGGCAGGGACTTAGCCAATTTGATCATTTTGGGCTTATCTTCAGTGCCTATGCTGCATTCCTCAACATCAGAGTCTGCATGTTCAATAGTGGGCTTTTTTGCAACATCATCAAAGTCAAAAAGGTCTTCTAAAGGTGCTAGACCTCGAGGTATGTTCTTATCTTTGGTCTGCAGCACCTCTACTTCTTCACTATCCGTGTTTTCACATTTTTTGTTTAGATTTCCAATCTGTTTATTTAAAGTTGTTACACAGTAATTTGTCACCGTCCTTACCATTCCCCATCCCGCACAATGGAGGACCCATTCCGTGACCTGTGAACATTGTCATGCTTTGAAAACATCATCAATGCATCCCTCTGAGCATGAGCTTTATTTTCCCTTGAGATTTCTCCTTGCAAAAATCATGAAAAACATCCCTTTTTGCATTGGCGCGGGCAGTCAGTTCAGGACTCGCGCCAATGAGGAAAATCCTACAAAGAGGTCGCGCCACTTGGCGCTCTGTCATAGAGCAGCAATCGCGCCACCCATTTTAGGGACTGTTTTTTAAATATGGATGGCGGAAGTTGAGTTCAAACAAACTCACAACCATTGCCTATCTTGAGTTGGGAGGTTTGGCTGCGGTAGTTCTATGGAAGGGAAGTGGTTTTGCCACCTTCTATAGAACCTTCCTTGTTGATAGGGCCAATCCCATAATAACAGGGATCCCAACTCCCTCCTTCCCCATCTATAAAAGCCTGCTCAAATCCATGGCAAGCTAGTCTTGAAGTGCTGAAGCTTTGCATCTCCCTATTCCCAAGAGCCTTTGTGCTGTAAAGAATCCCTTCTTTCCCTTAAGGCCAACTCAAGTGAGGAGACCATTGTTACGAGACTCTGGAGAGGTTTTCCCTTTCCTTGGCGAGCTTTGCGAGACATGGACGACCGGGGACCCGTTCGAAGGAGGCTGCGACGTCAGAACTTGGTTGCAACTTCTATTCGTTTATTACTTAATAGATGACTATGATTATGGTTCCACTCCGTTTTCCATTATGTTAATGCGAGCAATATCTTTTCTGACCGATGTTTAGTTACGTATGCTGGTTCCTATGCTTGTATCTGTTCGTTTCTTCCATGTGCAGGTGTTCATCCACGGAGATCGTGGAAGGATTGTGATCTGCCAGGGCTGAAGGACGGGGACACTTCTTCTTCAGATCATAGCGTTGGAATCCAGGTAGGCTTCTATTCCTAAGTCTCTCATTCGTAACTAGTAGCTTGCGTCATAGCATTGTTTGTTTGTTGCTAGACCCCTGCTGGGCTAGTAGGTATCGCCTCTGTCCGCAGAGGGGATTTATCTCCTCAACAAATTGGCGACTCCGCTGGGGGGATCGTCCGGTCTTCATTGTCTCGTTTATGTTGATTCGCTTTGATCGTTTTTCCTTGTTTGATGAACCTTCTGGGTTGGATTCTTTCCTTGTTTTAGCTTCTTGGTTTGCTTAGCTTGTATTGGTCTGCTTCTAGAGTAGCTTGTTTTTTAATTTTTATTGAGAAACTCGACTGGCGCGTTTTTTAACCCGACAGTCGCGCCACTTGGCGCACGTTGCCTTTGTCTAGCCCGCGCCAATTGGCTTCTGGCGCTAGTTTCACTCTCACAGTCGCGCCACCCCTGTGAGTTTTTTGAGTTTCTTCATTTTTTGGCTCTCTGGATTTGATCAATACTTTTCTTCTTGATTTTCTGATTGCCTGAGTGTGTTGGAGTCTTGTTTGGCTGGAATTCACCTCTGTCCTTTGGTTGTTTGCTTCTATCTACCGATTTCACGTTTTGAGCCCTAGGGCATCTAGTGGCTTAGTGTATCGAGCCCTCCTTGGGAAGTTAGGTGTCTTGATTGTCCTGTCAACTTGTTGATTGATTCTCCACGCTCTCTTAACAGTATTTGATTGTTTTGTTGCGTTTTTTGGGTGATTGTTCCTTCCTTCATTCGAAAATCGTTTGTCTTGCTTTGGACCTAGATCACACGGTCCATCGGAAGCTTTTGAGTCTTTTCTTTGCTTTGAGAGACTTTGGGTCGATTTGGGGATCTGATTGATTGCATTGTTGAGTGAATTTTGTGTGTTTCGCTCTCTTGGATATCGTTTCTCAAATTGTTCCTTTTGTTTTCAGTGCACAATAGCCATTAAACATTGAAAATAAAAAAAATCTCTTTTGTTTTGTTAATTAGTGCAAATTGTGATCTTTTCCATATCGCCAGTGATTAGTGTTTTGAATGAAAAGCTTTCAATTGCATTAGTTGCATTAGAGACATTGTTGTTTGTATTCCGTTCATTTCGTTTGTATAAAAGCTCTCAACTCTTATTTAACTAGTTTTCATCGAACGAAATGTTGCACTGTGGCATATAGCTTTGCATTTAGGAGTCTTTCGAGACACTACATACGATAGGGCCTGGAAATTGAAACTTAATTGAAGATCAACTGTAAAATTTATTCAATTAACCTAAGGCAGCATTGGAACTTAACGAAACATATTTAGAAGGTATAGGCTAGAGACGTGTTCCGGCGTCGTTAAACCTAGCAGCTGTCGTTCGCCTGTTGGCTTTAGACAGCGCTAGTATGGACTTGCGCTCCCCGTACCGTCGCGTATATAAAGGGAGACCCCTCTAGGTTTTCAATCCTTTATCCACAGGAAGCCGAGTCTGCCGCCCTATACCCGTGATACACCGAACACAGCATTCGGGGAGACTAACTGCACGTACGGAAAGTCCTTGGTCGATTTCTGTTTCATTTTTGAAACCAAGGTGTATATTGCAGTTCACGGATATTTGGTACACCCTTTGTGCCTAGTTTTTCCTGAGCAGTCATTTGGTCTTTTCCGACTCCCTAAACTTGAAAAGACCGTCAAGCGCTTGTCCTTTCACGCTTGTATCAACTCTGAAAGAGATAGAGTCATCTTTTTATCGTTTCTCGACTCTTAAAACATGAAACGGTAGAATTTCTTACTTTCCAATGTGGTAAAATTAATCGCCCACGATTAAACGCCTATTTAGACATTGCTTGTTGACTGTTTGGATCGTGTGTCTTAACTCGTTTTCAGCCCGTCTGTGGTTTTGAGTTTGATGGCAACTTTTTCAGAGTTCACCAACCAAGGAATCCCCTCAGAAGGGAATCCTAGTCATTTTCCTCCTTTTGGAAATGTTGGTGCTCCTTACATGGCGACATTGTCCCTTCCTGGATTAATGGTTGGGTTGCCTGTTTGATTGTTCTCAACCTCTGTAGTTCCGAATGTCTCCACTAATGTTCAATCAGTTCCTCCGACGGAACAACCTCATGTTGATTCCAGGGTGGACCTCTCCCCTTATTCGCCTGTTTCTGCGTCCTCCTCTTCTACTTCGCCTGGTGAAAGTCTGTATTCAAGTAACGAGGTGGCTAAGAAGAAGAAGAAGAAGACAAAGAAGAAGAAGTCTGATAAGCGAGAGGTTAAATGTACGGCTACTGCCTCCGAGATATCTCCTCTTGATAAACCTTCCAACCCTCCACGGAAAGTCAAATTCCCTTTCCTGTTGTGCACGGGAGACCATCTTCTTCGAGACTACCCTGGCATTCCCAAGGTGCTCGAATTATGGTCCAACGACCGCCCACCGTTGCCTTTGGCTTCCGGGAGTCAAGTTGGGGGCACGTCTTCAGCTGCTATTGATAAGAACTCTAAGAAGCAGGGTAAGATCACCAATCCCTGTAAGTTGTGTGAAGGGAATCATGCCATTCACCTTTGTCCTTATATGGATGAAGCCAAGCGAGTTTTGGACAACTCGACCGGTTCTACACCATGCCTTCCACCTGGTTATAATCGGCTTTCTTTGAGTCCTCCGCCAGTTGATCCTATGATGGGTCAAGAGTCATCTTTGGTCCTTCCCACTCCCTCAGAAATTCAAATTCATGAATCCGTCCCTGACCAACCATTGGTCGTCGGATCGGTTGAACTGGCCCCGTCCACGGTGCACCAGGTCTTTTCTGTCAAGAGTGGGTCTCACACCCCTCATGTCCTTCTGGTCTCTTCAGATTCTTCAGACTTGGAGAAAGATTCTCCTGTCCCTGTACTTCAAGAAGTTGCTCCTCCGCCTCCCAAGATGGAGGCTACGGAGGATATTCCTCCCACCTTCGAGATGGAGGTCATGGAGGAGGCTTCTGCTTCCGTAACATCAAGGGAAGACCTTCGCTTGTCGATGGTAGCCCCTCCGAGTAGTTTGGTCGCTTCCTTTGACTGGAATCGATTTGCAGGATTTCGCCTTCCGTCTTATGTGCCTTTCGAGATCACAGTACAGGCTCTTGGTCTGGTTGTACCCAGTACCATTATAGACGAAGGTGCCTCTATTAGTATTCTGTCTTCAACTACCTGGCAAGCTTTCGGTGCGCCGCCGCTTGCGCCTGTTACACAGAATCTGTTGACATTCAATAGAAGAACGAGTCACCCGTTGGGGATCCTTCCAAGGTTACCTGTTACTTTGGGAGGCAAAACCGTCCATATGGACGTGATGGTCGTTCCCGGCCCCTTGGATTTCAATCTGCTTTTGGGGCGTGATTACGCCTATGCCATGGGAGCGCTCGTCTCCTCCCTCTTTCGTGTGGCCTGTTTTCCGCATGAAGGAAGGATCGTGACCATTGATCAGCTGTCATTCTTTGGTCCTAATGTGGCAACTGGTCCGCCATCACCCCCTCCTGGTTTTTATCCACCTGTTGTCTCTGCCCCCCCGCATGTCAACTATGTGGCTACTTACCCCGTGCCTGTGCTCAGTGATGATGCCGTTGTGCATAATGTGCTGGGGGCATTGGGTCCTGACTTCCAGGATGTTTCCCTCCCATCAAGAGTGGAACTCTTGGAAGAACCGCTTTCTTGTTCATTTTGATGTAAGTCGGTTAGAGCACGGTTTCTTCCCTGTGTCAAGCTCTCTAAAAAATGAAACTAGGTTCTTAGAGCACGGTTTCTTCCCTGTGTCAAGCTCTCTAAAAAATGAAACCAGGTTCTTGGAGCATAGTTCCTCCACTTGTGTCGAGCTCCTAAAAACAATGAAACAAGCTGTTCGAGGATAATTCTTTTAAGTGTGTCAACCTCGTTAAAATAATGAAACACAAGCATGTTCAATTCGACTTTTTGTTTTGAACCTTCACTCCATTTTCAATGGACTGAAGCTTGGGGGGCATGTACCTCGAATTGAGTCACCATGCTGGGGGCATGCTTACTTTTTCAAGCATAGTTTGTTTCCGTTTCAAGCTTGTGAAAAAATGAAACCGGTTTCAAGCATAGTTTATCTTTGTTTCAAGCTTGTGTAAAAATGAAACCAACTTCAAGCAGAGTTTCCTGATTTCAAGCTTGTGTAAAAATGAAACCATTCCCATTTCACCTCTTGTGATTGCCATTTTATCAGCCTGTTTTTCCAGATGAGCCTTGGTTTTCTCACTCCATCGTCACTATCTGCTTGGCCGATCATATGCCTTCACTTGGTTGTTTTACCCGTTCCTGAGGAACCGCTGCGATGAGTGGTCTTGTTAGCCAACCTCTTAACCTTTACTTGTTTTGAGTAGTTCCACCATTACCGGAACCAGTTGCTACCCTTTATACCACTCGTTCCTCCAGGAGGAGTCATCTTTCAGCTCTTTTCTGACTCTCTAAACATGAAAATATTGCCGAGGCCCTTGTCGTTTCGATCTCGTTAAAATGGACACGAATCGACATCCACCCAGTATAAGTTTAACCCTTTTTCGGGCTGGGATGGATTGATTACGAAAAAGGAATACCCTAGCCTATCGCGACTAGGAGGTTTTCCCGGATATTGTTTTCTACCTTTTCGGATCTGGGGAACTTTTCACGAAAAGGGACCTGTGGAGTTTTCTTTTCAGCTGTCTTTTCAAACTCTCTAAACATGAAAAAACGCCGAGTTCTTCCTTTGTCAGACTCTTTAAACCCTGATGACATCGGATTCAGTCGAAATGACATTCTTTGAGTTCCTCCTTCCTAGGGCTCGTTAAATGTACTAGGATGGATTCGCCCGAAGGGCAGACTTATATGACAAGCATATGGTATCCTCTTCAAGCTTGTGTAAAAATAAAGAGGTACTCGCCAAGCATGGCGGGGAAAAATGGAACCATCGTCGTTGTCGTCGGCAGTATGTCACTCTTGAATATGGCACTTGTCTGCATTCGTGTCGGGTTGGGGACATCTGTCTTCATTTATTCCTTTTGCTTCTGTGGTTTAGGTAATCTTTGACTCTCTCTATATATAGCCACCTTTGACTCCGTTGATATCATCATAAAAATAATTATAGGTACCGTTCACCTGCCTACGGAAGTTGGCCTCACCATGCTCCAACCGCCCCTCTTCCGTCTGATTCGTGCTGAGAACGTATGTTCCTCTGTCTCGTGTCGATGATGTGGGAATCATTAGAGCCCACCTTCGATCAAGGTCACTTCCTGTCGACTTCAACTCATTATCCAGGAAGTTGGTCTAGAGACTCCTGATGGTACCTTGGAGCCTGCATGCCTCAATGGCAGGTTCGTCGCATTCGACGTGAAGTTTACATCATTGACTTCCGATCGAATGATTCTGCGGGTGTTCGACGTCAACTCATTTACTCGCACGCCGTAGATTGTACCTGTAGTACCTTGAGGACCATTGTCATTATTGGTGGTTTCTCTCGCGTCTGTTAACAGCTTTCATCATTGGCTGGTAATCAGACGATGTTCTTGCATGTTCGACTTCAACTCACATATTCACATGCTTGAACTTGTACTCTGTTGGGTCGAGATGGAGCGCAAGACCCTGGATTGTGTCTGTTGTAATCCAGGCTGTGATTGTGGATTATTATCATTATGTACATGACTCACTGATTGGATGGCTGCGACCATACCTGAGTCTATTTGTTTGATCTTAGTTGGATGGCTGCGCCCATACCCTAGATCCCGATTATAGCATACTCTGTTTCGGATGGCTGCGTCCATACCACTTATACATCATGTACTTGAGATATCAGTTGTATCTTTCTGCGCAGGTTTTCCGACGGCGGGCCTTCGATTGAACATGTTCTCGTAAAGCATTTCACCCCTCTCTCTCTCTCGGGCCTCATGCTTTAGGGGGCATCTGTTACACAGTAATTTGTCACCGTCCTTACCATTCCCCATCCCGCACAATGGAGGACCCGTTCCGTGACCTGTGAACATTGTCATGCTTTGAAAACACCATCAATGCATCCCTCTGAGCATGAGCTTTATTTTCCCTTGAGACATCTCCTTGCAAAAATCATAAAAAACATCCCTTTTTGCATTGGCGCGGGCAGTCAGTTCAGGACTCGCGCCACTGAGGAAAATCCTACAAAGAGGTCGCGCCACTTGGTGCTCTGTCATAGAGCAGCAATCGCGCCACCCATTTTAGGGACTATTTTTTAAATATGGATGGCGGAGGTTGAGTTCAAACAAACTCACAACCATTGCCTATCTTGAGTTGGGAGGTTTGGCTGCGGGAGTTCTATGGAAGGGAAGTAGTTTTGCCACCTCCCATAGAACCTTCCTTGTTGATAGGGCCAATCCCATAATAATAGGGATCCCAACTCCCTCCTTCCCCATCTATAAAAGCCACTGCTCAAATCCATGGCAAGCTAGTCTTGAAGTCTTTGACTTTGCATCTCCCTATTCCCAAGAGCCTTTGTGCTGTAAAGAATCCCTTCTTTCCCTTAAGGCCAACTCAAGTGAGGAGACCACTGTTACGAGACTCTGGAGAGGTTTTCCCTTTCCTTGGCGAGCTTTACGAGACGTGGAAGACCGGGGACCCGTTCGAAGGAGGCTGCGACGTCAGAACTTGGTTGTAACCTCTATTCGTTTATTATTTAATAGATGACTATGATTATGGTTCCAATCCATTTTCCATTATGTTAATGCGAGTAATATCTTTTCTGACCGATGTTTAGTTACGCATGCTGGTTCCTATGCTTGTATCTATTCGTTTCTTCTATGTGCAGGTGTTCATCCGCGGAGATCGTGGAAGGATTGTGATCTGTTGGGGCTGAAGGACGGGGACACTTCTTCTTCAGATCGTAGCGTTGGAATCCAGGTAGGCTTCTATTCCTAGTCTTTCATTCGTAACTAGGAGCTTGCGTCATAGCATTGTTTGTTTGTTGCTAGACCCCTGCTGGGCTAGTAGGGATCGCCTCTGTCCGCAGAGGGGATTTACCTCCTCAACAAAAGTGTTTATTTCTACGCTACAGGGTGTTTCTTCCTTGTCCGAGGACTCTTCACTTAGGCAGCTACTATCAGATTTGGAGTTTGAATCAGAACATTCAAACTCATTTCTTCCTACCAGGAAATCTTCAATTTGTTTATCGCCCTCAAACACCTGCCAATATTTTTCGTTGTCCGGCACTGGAGGTCTGAATTTGGTCTGAATGATGAATTGTTGGTCACTGGGAGGCTTATGATATGAACTAGCCATGCAGGCTAGTCCATTTGCAATTTCGTTCTGACCTCTAGGGACAAACACCAGATCGTATTCTACAAAGGTTTTCAATAAATCCATAGTGTCATTCCTATAGGCTCTCAGTCTAGGATGTTTTTTTTTGTATTCACCATTCACCTGTTTAATAATCAGCTCAGAGTCCCCACACACAATTATCCTACGGGCTCCTAATTTTCTCAACAGGTTTAAGCCTAGGATAAGAGCCTCATATTCTGCAATATTTTTGTACATTTGAAGTGCAGGTTGCAGGCATGGCTTTCTGCGTAATCACTCTCTGGGTTATGTATCCACACTCCTGCTCCAGCAGTTCTCTTGGTGCATGACCCATCGAAATTCATCTCCCAAAAGGGTTCATTTTTCTTTCTATCATCACTTCCTCCCCTACAGCTGGGTTTGCCATTATGTTGCATTATAGGAGCTGCACTAGCCTGTGGGTTGTTTTGTTTTTCTTCATGGGTGTGGAAATTAGAGAGGTGACTAGTTGGCTGATTGGGCTTTGTTTCTGGTTCACTTTGAGGTTTTGTTTCAGTGTACTGTTCTGATTTTTCTACATCGTTCTCCTCCGAGTCTAGAGTAGCCATTATGTTAAAGTCCATGGGCTCTGTTTCCTGGTGTGTATCTCTGTTTTTGGACTCTGAACCTTCTGAGGATTCATCATTACAAAGGATGAAGGATTCAAGGTCTGTATGTATAGAGTATAAAGGTGAATTTTCAGGCTTTTCAGGGCTACTAACTAGGAATTTCATTTGTGCCTCCCTGTACAGTCTTCTAAGTTGGCCAAAGATTGGGATTGTGGCATAAGCCCCATCCATCTTCATTTTACCCTGCAGCTTGGCTCCCCATGATCTAGATAATAACATCCCATACTTTGGTGGCACATCTGCCACCACAACATCCATGACCATACATTTTGCTGGAATCTAGGTAAGGCTCACACATAAATCTTTGATTAGGCCAAGACACTTTACTCTGCTAGAGTCAAATGAATACAAGTATTTATAGGGATAGGCTATCTCTAGGCCTAATATTTCCATCACTACTTTAGGCATCAGGTTGTGTGACGCCCCAAAATCATGCATTGCATTGTGGAGGATCTTATCATGGATATTAAGATTGATATAAAAATGGGGCACTACCCCTTCCTGAAACTTTCCTTCTATCTTTGGACCAAACAGAAGGGCAGGTTGATCATCACTCAGATTTACAGTGTCACTGTTCTCACCCAAATTTAATGCTCTCAAAATTTGTTCTTTATATACATCCTGAGTGGCCAGCTCAGAGAGTGGGACAGAGATTTTAATTTTTGCAATCTCACTCTCCAAATTTAAAGTGGACTGAATCTTTGGAATGTTCAACTCTGTTTTGGTAGTCACGACCTTAGTTTCTGAATCTGTGTGTTGATTCTCACTATGTACAGTGTTAGAAACTATTTTATCAGGAGTACTAACTGTAGCATTAGTGCTGCTATTTGGTTCACCTTGTTTATCAGTGTTTCGGTTGTCTTTTTCTTTGTTCTTTCCAGAATTCTCAGCTGCTGATTTGTTGCTTTCAGCAGTCACTTTAGAAGTCTTCTTAGGCATTTTCTTGATGGTAACCTCAGAAGCTTTTGGTTTGGTAGTGTATAGGCTCTTTTTGCTTCTAAGTTCATATTTTTCTCTGACCTGCATCATGGCATTCTCAAATCCTAACCTGTAATCCTTAGATTATAACCATTCCTCATCCCAGTACGAGGGTGAGGGTTGATCTTCTTCTGTGTAACAGTTGTGGATTGAATTTTTTGATTCAAACATGTTTATTATGTTTCCCTCAAACTCTTCTATGATTCCCTCATCTTCATCAAGAAAATTCTCTTGGAATGGGGGAATAACTTGATGATCTGATTCTCTTTGTCTATTGGGAGTGGCATTGTTTCTTCTAAAGTTCTGGTTCTAGTTGTGATTTTGGTTTCTGTTTTGATTTCTAACTGTGACAACCATCTTTTCCATCATTTTTTGTAGTTTTTCCATGTTTTTTGATAAACGGTCATAATTGGGATCAGATGTGGAAGCTACATTGTCATCTCTATATGTTACCCTTTTCTTAGCTCTCAATCTTGCTTTCTTCTCAATCAGATTTTCCTCTACACTCACTTCTCCCTTCTGCATATCTTCCAATGTGTTATACTCCCTCTCCCTAAGCTGGTAGGCCATATCAGCATCTAAGCCTTCAGGGTATTTGACTAGAACCATACCTAGGGGAGGTTTCATGTGTGGAGGAAGAGCATTATACACGCTATTAAACCTTGTAGAGTAGGCCTGGAAACTCTCTCCTACATTTATTTTCAGGTTCTTGTATTCTGCTAGGATTTGGAGAGGGTTGGCCTTAACTTCCCATTTGTTTATGAAATTCTGATACAAAGCAGGAAGATCTTGGATACTATTAGGAGGTAGGCCTTTGAACCATTTCTTCACATCACCTCCTAAGCTCTGGGAAAAGATTCTCATTTTGACTGTATCGTCGTCTATCTCCATGTAATCAAAAGAATCTTCCATCATATCTACATGGTGTTGGGCTGTGGTAGACTCTTTTGCAGTGAAGTGTGGGATATTTGATTGATAATCATTGGGTAAGGGTACTATAGGCTAAGGTAAAACTAGAGGTGCATACCAGGCTGCCATGATGATGTTTTGATGATGTAAAAGGTTGACTTGGGTAGCTGGTATATGGATGATAGGGATGTTGGGACCAACAGAAGTCTGTTGAACAGATTTAGGGTGACTGAGCCCCAAGTTTTGAATAAAGTGAATATCAGGAGGTGTAGATGGAGGGGTCTATCTATACCTAGGATGCTTACCTCTGTGAGGTGGTGAACCAAGAAGCTCAAGATCTAGCTGGTCTAGGACAATGAATGACCTAGTTCTTGGTAAGCTCTTTTGAGTGCCTAGGTCAAAGAATGGGTCTGATAGAGCTGTAAAATATTCTGGAGCAGAGTTAGCTCTATGAATGTGGCTGAAAATAGTTGGTCTTTCAGGTGCAGGAGATCCCTTGAAGATGCTCTCGGGTTTATCAACTATTTCAGGTGGTTTGGGTTGGGATAAGCTCTTGTGTGAATGGTTCTGAAAGCCAGAATGTTGTTTCTAACCAAGAAGCTTAACCCTACTTGTTCCTTCTATAATGGCTGATGTTGTTGAGGAGGCTGGTCTCCCAGTGGAGTCTTATGTGAACCAAGATAATAAGAAGGTCTGATGATCACCAGTGGAGTCTTTAAAACATTCAAGAATTATGGAGTCGCCAGGTGGAGGGTTCAGGATGGTTCTGGAGGGTACAATTTTCACCACTGTGCTTATGAGATGTCCCCTTTCAAGGATATCTTAACAACAAAGCAAAATCTAACCAGAGATTGACTGGGAGGGCATTTACCAAATATGTCACCTCTGAAAGAGTGTGAGATCTGGAGGCTACCTGGCCCTTTCCAGACTCTGTCTAAGAGTATGGGAGAACCACAACAAATGGTATAGAGGTTGATCTGTGAATGGGAGTGTTTTACTTCCAACCTAACCAGAGTTTCTAGGTTTCTGAGGTTCTTATGATGTAGTAAGGTGAGAAATACTTAGATTTTCCCTAGCAGAGTTGCCATTATGTTGGGGTTCCCATGTTTTGGCAACGTTGGCAATACCAAAATATGAGACAACATAAAACCACTTTCAGACCTCAGGATCTAGCCCTCCTGGGTCCGGAGAGGGATCTCTCTATGATTGTCAAAGGTATATGTCTTTGAAGTTCAATGTTGAAGATATTAGGCTAGTTATATGGCTTGGGGTTCGTTTGATTGTTTGTTTGGTTGCTGGTCATCAGGAAAGAAGGGTTTAATGTAAGAAAAGGATGAGTAAAGAGGATTTAGGCAGAGGTGAAGTATTCCAGGGAGAATTCAAAACCATTGGGCAATGGAGTCAGGAAAGGATTTGCTTGCTAATCAATATGCAGGCTTTCAATTGGGTTAGTCATCTAATCTTTAAAGATGATAATGCGGTATGGAATGGTAGGAGAGGAGGAAACAACACAGATTAGAACAAAAAGATAAAGAACTGAGATCAGAGAGAGACTTTGAACTCTCAATGCTTCGGTCTCCAGCTTGAGGGATCTTAGAAAGGCCAGCTGGTTGCACAAGGATCCTAGTGGACAGGGCTAACTCTAATCCCCAGTGTTCCAAAATCTTCCAGCTAAATCCTAATAAGAACATCTAAGAAAATATTCATTTAATTCATACATTAGAGAGCAGACAATAACATCCACTACACTGGTTAAATTAACTGAAATCAATTCTCAGATAACACATTCAGTAGAAAACATCAAAGGCAAGGAGAGTAGAAACATAGGGTACCTAAAAAGGGTAAATCACAGTAGAAACAAAATGCAATGAATTAAACACAAAGATAGGAAAACATCACCGCTGCTTTAGATTAGGATCCAAAGAAATGTGCTTGTCATATTAAAAAACAACACCAGTCAAGTACAACATTTCCAATAGCTAGATACTCAGTTTGAAAACATCTTCCTCAGCCTATCTTACAAATTTACACAGAGACTTTGTCTCAAAAGAAACAGCTTGTAATTCTCTGATAACTGATCAAAAAACCTTTACAATAAGTTTTTTCATGAATTTATAGCTCAATAGAGCAGAGGAGGTAGGTGGAAAACTAAATGCAACATTAAAACTTAGAAGAGGAGAAGAGCCTAGGCCTTCATTCTGCTTTAAATCCTAAGCATTCATTTCTGGCATTCCTTGGACGAAAAAATGATCTTCTTTAGATTTCCATTTACTCTGGGTATGTCTCTGGTGTACTTTGGCTGCAATAGTCTGTAGTACTTTTGGTGAATAAAAAAAAGGTAAATAAATGATGCTTGGGTCTGCCATACTGCGAATCAAATGCTCTGATAGCATCAAGACAGTTTTCAGGGAGGAAACTTCACTTGGGCACCATGTAGACTGAAACAATAATGTGTACCGTGTCCTTTCCTAGGAAAAAAATTCTGCTGATGTGAAAACCCTGATATACATAAATTTCTGCGCTCAGTACCCTCTATGTGCTCCATGATGTCTCTGCCGGTGAACTCTGTGCTTTGAATGGCTCTGGGGAGGTTTTACAGAGTTCAAACCATGTTCCTTTAATGCAAGTCTTGTCATGGTTCCTTCCTAGGATTTGCTTCATTATTTCAAACTCTACACATGGTCCTTTCTGCATTTTCGGCCGCTGAAAATAAAGACTGTGTAATCATGGTAGCTTTCACCTTTGATAACCCAAAAAAACACAAAAACTTGTTAAGAAAAACATGCATGGGGGTGGTGGATGCAATGGGGACGACGAGAGTGGCCATGCAGACTCGTGAGATGGTGGAATAGTGCAGGATGATGGGGAAAAATGCAGCGAATAGTAGAAAATTATCATGGTGAAAGGTGGCAGACTTTAGCAAAGGTTTGAATGTAAACATTGGACTTTGAACTTTGCACGAAATATATAAGGAACTGATGCAAATGCGACGAAAAATATATATGAACACATGTGGAATGATGACGTGGAGATATGGGGTTGATGACAGGCATGCGAATAAATTTGGACCATCCGATCTCAAGAGGAGATCGACGATGGGAAACGGCAGAGGGCAACGGACAGTGGGCCAGCGGTACGATTGCCTTGGGTTAACCTGCGCGCAACTTCGTGGAGTGACATCCATTGGGTGGATGATCGGAGATCAGACGGAGTATAGCGATATCGCGTAGGATCTTCTGCCGAACGATAACGCACAATGAGATAGTGGTTTTCAAACAGTGCCCGTGACACACGTCCATTGGTGAGTGGAATCGCTCTGAAATGGAGAATACCGCTAGCCCTCAGAAAGCGGTGCGATAGAAAACAGCTAGTTTTTGAACTGGCGCGGCTGTGAGGACCACGAAGCAGGATGTACTGCGAACCATTGATCTGTGGATTGAATGAACATATGTGATGCGATCGGAGGGGAAAACGAAGTGGGCCACCGGCGCTGCGCTGTTCTGCGAAGACCGTCCAATCTAAAAATATCAACGGCTAATAATGCACCTGATATCCATCTGCGGTAAGCGCCATCCGCCCTAGCACCTGGTCTCAGCGCTGGGTCATGTGGGGGCAATGGTGCAGGGGCTGGCCTGAAGGGGGCTATGCCCGAAATGTGCAGAGTATGGGATTTTCAGCCCCTTTTAATGCAATCTGAGGCAGGAAAAGGTAACGACAGAGGGAATAAGGGGAAATAAGCCAAACAAAGTGTATTTGGAAGGTTTAAATGGGACTTTAGGATAGTTTAGGAGGACTAGGGGAGGGATTTGGCAAGGGGGAAAAGGGATGAGATGGATAATTCTGCAGAGGTACAGGGGCAAGTGTAAGCCTTTTGAAGCACAATTTGTCACAATCAGAGAGGCTTCTTAAACTAGGAACAACAGTGGGGGTTTATCCAAGGCAAAAGCATAGGAGACTTCAAGGATGATGTGTTTTTAGAGGAAATGCATTCCTCGAAGGCTCAGACACATTTTAGCCTCTTGTTTTCTTGTCAAAAATTTATAGGGG
Source organism: Pinus albicaulis (assembly GCA_034641835.2). Classification (NCBI taxonomy): domain Eukaryota; kingdom Viridiplantae; phylum Streptophyta; class Pinopsida; order Pinales; family Pinaceae; genus Pinus; species Pinus albicaulis. The sequence continues at coordinate 272,274,747 of CM076576.1, forward strand.
GGCTAACAGATGTCATTCAAACATCCACCTTCAGTGTATCCTAAACCTATGTAGTGAGGTCTCTGCACAACCTCCAATGGTTGAGTAATGCCTAGGCCATGAATTCCAAGTCCTCCTCCTTTGTACCCCATCCTGGTGAGGAGTCTCGACTCTGATGTTGGTTCCTGTAATGGGGATCTCCACACTTCCAACATAAATTATATAATGTGAAGATGAAGTTGAAGATAAATTGACACTATTTACCTTAGTTGTTGATTTTGAAAGAGGTGAATAAGGCTTCTCTAAGCCTTTGTTACACTTCAATTACTCTAAGACCTTTGTCGTGGCTTGTAGTTGAAGCTGCAATCGCTGCTTATCCTCCTTATATTGTTATATGTGTGCCTTTGATGCCTCATGATCTACTTGAAGACTTTCATTTTTGTTCTTCAATTTGTCCAATGCCTTTTTCGTGGCTTGCAATTGAAGCTGCAATCGATGTTTGTCCTCCTTCTCCTATTGTAGAAGTGTTTTCAACTCAATGTTGTGTGCTACTTGTTTCTCATAAGCTTCATACAACATGGTCACCTTCTTAGACACCATAAGTATGGTCTCATACATGTCTTTGACATCCTCCATTTCTCAACTCAACAAACTTTCAATGGTTCATGCCTACAATCGAAATCAGCAAGAAGACCACTCTGATACCACTGGATCCAGGTAAAATTTTGATACCATTTAAACCAAGACCTTTTACTTCACCTAATGTGTTACAATTTCAATTAATCAAAAGCGTTAATTAAAACATGCACATATAAACAAGAGGAACACATGTCAACAATCATACGAAAAATATGCAAGAAGTTTAATAACGAAGTTCGTCTACTGTTGACTACGTCTCTGGGCCTTGGTGTCTTGATGTTGTTGGCCACTTCATTCAGTGTTGTAAAGAGTTAATATGTACATGGACATTGCTACTTATCATAAAAGGAAATAAGCCATCAACATGAGTGGAAAAGTATCTCCACGAGATGCTCTGGTGCAAGGAACTCTCACTTCTAAACTGACCTCCTATCAGCATGAAATAGACTCACACAAAATGACTATGAGTATCCCACCAACATGGAAACAAATGGATCTCAATCAAAAATGAAAAATCCATGATAGAATTAAATCTCACATCAAGAATACAACAATATCTCACATCAAACATTAAGCATGGATCTATACAACACAATGCATCTCATAGCAAAGATACGAAGAAGTACATGAAATCAACCCTTCATATACCTGACACTGAAGATAACTAAAGAATAGCCTGATTTACTACTAGATCTAAAATCACCATCATAATCGTGGCATTGAAAGGCATGAAATCGATTGTTCACTCACTGAATGCTAACACCTGCAACTGCACTTTGAAAAGTGGCTGAAAATCATTAGGCTCAGATGGAAAATATGACTTCTCCGCTGAACTCGTGTCACCGAGAGGTGTAGGATTGACTATCAATTTGCTAAATTCTGACACTGTCAAAATCTGGGCATTAGGATATATTTTAGATTCCCCCTAGATGTTAGGTCTCTACATTACTAGTGTAGTCCCTCATTGTTATTAGTGTAGCCGCCTTATTGTTATTGTTGTACCCTTGTAACCCCAATATTGTTATTGATGTGTCATTACATTATTATTGTTAGGTCGGCTAGGATTATATTGACCCCATGGACTCCTATATATAGAAGGAGGTTTTGTCATTTGTATGAATCCAATAATTGTTCATTTATGTAATGTAAATGATGTTTCCCCCTCAAAGTGGCTTATTAATCAGGCGTTCATCTCTATTTTATTTTATTTTTGGAGTTGGTTTCATAACATTTGGTATGAGAGTTTTGGATTCTAGGGTTTCGGTGCTCCAAACATATCATCGTGGAATTTTTGCTATAATTTTTTTTTTGCAAAGGTTCAGAAGCTCAAATTTTTATCATGCGAAGATATGATTTGTGGAAGTTAGGGTTGTTTGAGGCTCTCGAATATCATCTCATCATAACTCTCCCTCTAAGCATCAGATTCGAATTCTGTAGAAAGTGGCTGCAAGTACATGGAATTTAATTTTATGTATATCGATTACAGAGCCAAAAGAGGAAACAGGAACACGTGGCCCACCATACAAGTTTTTTCTATTGAACAAGTCCATTATTAGGTCATTGTGACATATTGGGCATAACTTTGTCTTAAAGAATCCAAATTAGGTCAGACCTGTGGCATTTGAAAGAAGATTCAGAGGGATACTACAGGAACTCAATTAGATATTGAAGATTTGAAATCACAGAGAATTAAGTTTCAATATCAAACTCCTCAAAAGCAAGAAAAAGGTGTGTATTTTTTTCGAATTGCATAAGTCTTGTTTGAAAAATTAGTTTGAATTGATTCCAAGGGCATATTGTTGAATAGATATCAGTATTCGGTTCTAAAATTCCCTGTAAAAATAATTCAACACCCATTAAGACTTAATAAGGCTCTACTATGACTCATGAAGATGAAGAAATGTAACATGACATATCAATATTACAAGAGAAAGTGCACCAAATTTCGCTCTTGCAAAGAGCAACAAAAAATGAAATGGAAGCTTTCAAGAAAGGCGTGGAAGCTAAGATGGATGGCTTGAAGAATGTAATGTATGGCAAGGAAGATGGCATGGAAACTAAGATGGATGACATGGAAGATAATATCGATGAAAAAATGGAAAACATGAAGAATGATCTAAAAGAAGACATGGACGTTTTGACAAAGTTGACACAGTAAATGTTTCCTAATGGAAAAAAGATAGTAGAGGAAACTCATGATGAGAAAAAAATAAATGTTAATTGTGATTTCATAAACTCTAATATTATATTAAAGAACCACCATATTCCAAATATGGATATGAGGATGTTTGATGGCAAGGATCCCGTAACATGGATACTATAGATGGAGAAATATTTTTATCTCAATAATGTGCAAAACACACAAAAGCTAAGCATTACAACCTTACATTTATAAAAAAATACATTTTTATGGCATCGATGGCTTTACTCCCGTAAAAAAATACTCACTTGGTCAACTTATACGTAGGAAATGACAGCTCACATTATGAGGATACAAAGATCAACACGTTCTTTAGCCAATTGATAAATCTCAAACAAAAGGGTTGAGTGGTGGAGCACATTGAGGAATTCCAAACATTGAATATAATGGTAATTGATATTCTAGAGGAACACAAGACCGATGTCTTCATATGTATTTTAAAGGATAACATCCAACATGAATTTCACGTTTGGGAACCTAATTCATTGGAGAAGACATTCAGGTTGGCAAGAAAAATTGAATGTAAAATTATGGCGACAAGGAAGCCTACCACACACATCTATAAAGATGAAAGTGTCACTACTCCTAGACTTCCACAACCTACAAGGTTTACACCACAAAAATTGGAAGCAACAATAGCAACATGGCTTTGCTACAGTTGTGATATCAAATACACTAAAAGTCATAAGTGTGCTGAGAAGAAATTATTTTACATAGATTGTGAAGAGGAGGAAGAAAATGAACCAGAAACTTCAAAAGAAGAGGATATACACTAGGAACCAGCCCTAGAAGAAGAAGAAATGAGTCTGATCATATTGTGTAATGCATTGGTAGGAATTACCACTCAAACTCTCAAGATAGCACGCATATGAAGAAGAAAAATGTAATAGTGTTGATTGATTTGGGTAGTACCCATAATTTTATTCATTGTAAGGTATCCAAGGAATTGAATTGTTTCCTATACCCAGCACCAGAATGTCATGTGATTGTTGAAAATGGAGGAATGATAAATTTCTTTGGAAAATTCCATAATATCAAGCTAACCATGGCAAAATATGTATTGAATATTCCAATGCTTTCCATTCCAATGGTAGGTGAAGTTGTTGTACTAGCAGTACAATGGTTACAATCTTTGGGGATGGTAGCTTTTAATTTTAAAGAAAGTTTCTTGAATATTTTTTTCGGAAGGAAAGGAAGTCAAATTACAGGGTATTGTAGGGAAGCCAGGAAAGATAATAATCTCTAATTTCATGACAAAGCTTCTGAAGAAAGAACGATGAGGTGTAATTGCACAATTTTTCTCACTAGAAGTTCCAACATCAAAATCATTTATTTCTTTAGATCTCCAAAAAATTTTGGACAATGATTCCAAGGTTTTTGAAACTCCAAAAGGACTCCCAAATATTCTTGATCATGATCATGCTATTCATTTGATTCCGGGAAGTGTTCCTCCAAACATCAGGCCTTATAGATATCCTTACGTCCAAAAGAATGAAATTAAACGTACTATTGCAGAAATTTTAGAGGATAGTATAATTCAACCTATTCAAAGTTGTTTCTTTGCTCTAGTAGTATTAGTGCACAAGAAGGATGGATCCTGGCGCATGTGTCCAAATTATAGGGAGCTCAATAAACTCAGTATTAAAGATAAATTTCACATTCTTGTGATTGATAAATTATTGGATGAATTACATGGAAAAATTTATTTTACCAAGTTGGATCTTCATTCAAGATATCATCAAATTAGAATGAAGACTGAAGATATTCCAAAAAATACATTTCGAACTCATGAGGGTCATTATGCATTTTTGGTCATGCCTTTTGGCCTTACCAATGCACCTTCTACATTTCAAGGGTTGATGAATTCTATTTTAAAACCCTTCCTTAGAAAATTTGTGCTAGTATTTTTTGATGATATACTAATGTACAACAAGTCTTGGAAGGATTATGTTCAACATCTTGAAAGGGTACTAAAATTATTGGAGGAGAAACAATTATATGCGAAAACATCCAAATGTTTCTTTGTAGTACAAGAGGTTGAATATCTAGGTCATATTGTATCTTACGAGGGTGTTAAGGTAGACCTTAACAAAATTAAAGCAATTAAGGAATGGAAAGTCCCCATAACCATAAAGTAGTTGCGAGGATTTTTCGGGTTAACAGGGTATTATGGCAAGTTTGTTAATAACTATGGGAGAATAGCAGCACCTATAACAAAATTATTGAAGAAATATGCATTTTCATGGAATCCTGAAGAAACTAAGGATTTTGAAAATCTTAAAGAGGCAATGTGCCTAGCACCGGTCTTAGCTACGCCAGACTTCACAAAATCATTTATTGTGGAATGTGATGCCTTAGGAAATGGAATTGGTTTTGTTTTAATGCAAGAAGGAATACCCATTTCTTTGGAAAGTCATCCAATTAAAGGAAAGTATTTACATAAAGGTTTTTATGAGAATGAAATGTTAGCAACACTACATGCACTAAAGAAATGTCAACCTTACCTAATGGGAATACACTTCAAGGTAAAAACTAATCATGATATTCTTAAAATTTTTTTGGAACAAATACTATCTTCAGAAGAGTAGCAAAAATGGGTCATAAAGATGCTTGGTTATGAATTTGAAAAAATCTAGAAAAAAGGGAAGCTAAATGTTGTTTCAAATGCACTCTCAAGAAAGAATGAAGAGGTGGACACATTGCTTTGTGCCATTTCTATTATCCAACCAAATTGGATAACTGAAGTAAGGGATGAATGCAATAAGGAGGAAGAAGCGTGGACACTCATTCAAAATTTGTAGCAAGATCGTAGTACATATGATACATTTAGTTTTAAAAATTATTGCTTATGGTAAAAAGATCTCTTATATCTTTGTAATAATTCCTAAGTAAAACAAAATATTATTTGGAATTGCACACTTCTCCTTTAGGGTGACACTCAGGATTTTTAAAAACTTACCATAGGGTGAAAAAATATTTTTTTTCTGGATGGCCTTAAATCTTATATTCAAAATTTTGTGGAAGAATGTTTGGTTTGCCAGAAAAATAAAGTGGAGACAATTAAGACCCCAAATCTTCTACACCCTTTATCCATTTCAAATCAACGCTGGGAGTAGGTTTCAATGCATTATATCACAGGTTTACCTAAGTTCGAAGGAAAGAGTATCATCATGGTGGTAGTTGATAGACTTACCAAGTATGCACATGTTTCTGCATTATCTCATCCATTTAAAGTAAGCATAGTTTCTACTACATTTATGGAAACAATTCAAAATCTACATGTAAACCCAAAGATTATTGTAAGCAACAGACATGCCATTTTTGCTAGAAATTTTTGGATCGAATTATTTTCTTGTTTGGGTAGTCAACTAGCTCATAGCTCATCTTATCATTCTCAATTTGATGGTAAAATTGAGATAGTGAATAAATGTTTGGAAGGATATCTTTGTTGTTTTGTATCTGATAAAAAAACACAATGGGTCAAGTGGTTACCTCTTGTTGAATGGTGGTATAACACTTCCTTTCATACTGCAGCAAAAATGGCCCCATTTATGGCACTTTATGGATATCGTCCACTGTCCATCACATCATCTTTAAGACAAAATTCTAAGGTTCAAGCAGCGGAAGACCACATCGAGAATCAACAAGAATTCCTCCAACTCTTAAAGGATATCCTAAATTTTTCAAAAAATTGAATGAAACAATAGGCAGATGAACATCACAGTGAGAGACGTTTTGATGGAGGAGACTGGGTATTTTTATGGCTACAACCATACAAAAAAAATTCCCTCAAGCAAGCTAAGAAGGATAATAAATTATCGCCAAAGTACTATGGTCCTTACAAGGTGTTGCAAAATATTGGTACTATGGAATACAAATTGGAGCTTCCTGCTTCTTCGCGAGTGCATCCAATTTTCCATGTTTCATTCTTAAAGAAGGTTATAGGTTAGAAAATTACAGTTCAAACAATATTTCCAGAACTTGATGAGGAAGGAAAAATCATATTGGAACTTGAATCATCCATGGAAACAAGAACTCGATAAATACGAATACATTTATGTAATGTATTGGAGGTTGCCCCCTTGAAGTTGTTGATTTCTAAGGCATTGATCTCTCTTCTCTTCTATTCTTGGAGATGGTTTCACAACACTCATCAAGTGGAAGAACTTACCCACTGAAGATTCTACATGGGAGGATGAGAATTTTATACAGAAGCACCCAGAGCTACTCAAGCATTGAGGACAACACTTTTTTGAAGGAGAGGGGCATGTTAGGTCCCTATATTAGTAGTGTAGTCCGTTATTGTTGTTAGTGTAGACCCCTTATTGTTATTGTTGTACCCCTGTAATTGCAGTATTGTTATTATTGCACCTTTACATTATTATTGTTAGGTCGGTTAGGATTATATTGTGACTCCATGGACTCCTATATATAGAAGGAGGTTTTTTCATTTGTATGAATCCAAGAATTGCTCATTTATGTAATGTAAAGGAGGTTGTCCCCTCGAAGTGGATTATTTCTAAGGCATTGATCTCTCTTTTCTTATATTTTTGGAGCTGGTTTAATAACATTAGATTCCTCAAATATGTTTCTCCACTAGGAATCTGAAATACGCAACTCAAAAGAGGAATCTGATCTCAGCATTGAGATCCTTGCGAAAGTTCGAGAAGAATGAGTATAAATTAGACCTCATTTTGACAATGGCAAATTTCAGCCTCCAAGGAATCTCAAAGATTCCCTCAACATTCCTGAAGATTCTCCTCCAAAGGGAATTTTCAAAACTGCTGCTCAAATTTAAAATCTCGGCGCACCATCGCGCTCCCTGTGAAATTATGGTTCAAATGCATATAAATTTCAATACATTTTGACACAAGAAATTTTTACCACCTTGGAATCTTCATGGGCATCAAGGAATATTTTCCCTCGAACTATGTGTCATCATTCCTCCTCCTCTACCTACACCTCGAAATTCATGCCCAAATCTGCATAGTTCTGGCATCGACGCACTGAGAAAATGACAAGTTTATAAAAAATGTGGGATGGAGTTTACAACATGAATTGTTGTGGTGTGTTGGTAAGTTGTTAAAAAGGCTAAAGGGAGGTTGGGGTATCAATCCTGACCCCCATACCTAGAACCTGTAGTAATTTTTTAAAAATGTTTTGCATATAAAATTTGGGCAATTAGGTCCACTCCACATGACCCGATCCGACCCCCCAACTTTGCACGTCGTTTATTCCAAATGTGATACAGTTATTTTTTAACGTAAAAATTATTACAATATGTTGGTTTGTAATGTTTTAATATGGTATGGTGGTAATGTATTTTTTTTAAAACAAAACATGCTCATTTTCATAACCAATTTTGTTATGGTATATAATACGTTTACTTTGAAATATACCATAGTGTATAGTTATTAAAATAAGAACCATGCCATATATATATATATATACATTGTTTTGATTTGGATTTTATTTTAATATATGACTTTTGTTTGAGATTAATACCATAACATGGTTTGTTAAAATATATAACGATTTTGTTTTATATGTTTTTTTTTATGATTTATTTTTAAGGTTATATTTTTATAATATATTTTGTCTTTGTATTTTATGCAAGTTGAGGACCGATGCTGGAGCACCATCTGTCATCAGTTGAGGGGTTTCCATGTGGGTCCCATGTGCTCAATGAAATGCCATGTGTCACACCGTGGGCCCGACGTTCCCTGCCTTATCAAAATTTCAAACTTCTCTAACTTCGTCATATGAGCTCATATTGACATGTCGTTCACATCATTGTGATCAAGGTGACACGCTCTTCAATATGAAGTTAAATTTGCCACATTCTGCCACTTTCAATTTTGAGCCTTTTTCCAAGCCATTGGTGTCTGAAGATCGACCTGGATCAATGGTTGTGACAATAGATCATCATGATAGAATATTGGGCCTACAAAAGTACAAATTTCAAAGGAGATCCATATCTACCTATGCCAGCAGGAGGATGATGGAAATATTAGGGTAACAATTATTTTTTAATTTTTATATATCTATGAACTGAGGTTTGTACTTATGATTATTTGGATATGTTGGATCAGAGATAAATCTAGGGATTTATCTAATTACATGGAGTGTTGCACGCTAGTACATGGATGCTCCATATGTAGAGGGAGCTGACTTGATGAGAGAGGTGGAGCGTAGCCCGACTGCCTTGACTAAAGTCGACATACAAAACTATCTGACTATCAATGATGTACTACTATGGTACCAAAGACACACGATGGGGGTGCCGACCATACTACATCAGCTGGTAGGCCGAGTTTTTAGAGCCGTATCATGTTACTATGAGCATCATGTCAATATATAGATGTGGCTTTCTAATATTTTCTGCAATTATGTAGGCTCAATGATCTCTTTGTCTCAGAACACAATTTTTTATTTTTGATGTAGCAATTTTTTTTCAAAATTGATATATATATATATATATATATATATATATATATATATATATATATATATATATATATATATATATCATTAGTATAAAAAGACTTATTAGTTACTAAAAGAACGACTAAAATTTGCATATAAACGACTGTTTTTCGGTCGGTGACCAATAGTAGCTAATTTACAATATCTTATAATGTGACCAACTTTTAGTCATTTTTAGCTTAGTCATAAATTTGGTCATAAATTTAGTCATTGGTTTAGTCATTAATTCTAGAATTAATGACCAAATATATAACAAAATATATTACTAAATGATCACCCAAGAAAACGAATTAACGACCAAAGAAATATGAACAAAATGTTGGTCGTGTTATAAGATACTATAAATTAGCTACTAATAGTCATATATATGCAAATTTTAGTCATTGTTTGAAACCAATTGATGAAAAAATAAATATGAATAAATTTTGGTCTTGTTATAAGATATTGTAAATTAGCTACTAATAGTCATATATATGAAAAATTTAGTCGTAATTTGTAATAAAAAATTTATCATTTTCAATAGCCATTTTATTTTTGGTAGTTTCATATTCATTATATAAATGACTACTTTAGTAGTTTATATTAATTTCATTTACCTTTATTAACGATCATTATAAGCAACTAATTTAGTTGTATATTCATTTTATTTGTAGTCATGATTGATCAACATAAACTACTAATTTAGTAGTTTTAGATTGATTTTATATGCTCATTATTAATCAATATAAATTAATTAGTATGATTTTTCAACCAAATAAAAAAAAAAAATCCCATACAATGTATATGTTTATCTAATATGAAAATACAAAGTTATATATGTTAATTACAATACTAAATAATATCAAGTGCAACTGTAAATAATTTCAGCCCCATAAATTATATTATATAAAATGTCAAGTATTACAATATGAGTTTCTAACTTGATATTTTTTGGACTACAATTTACACATGAAATATTGTTTCATCACTTCGAAACATTATAATTCTATTGACAAGGAATTTTCATGCGAATTCATCACCAACTTTGAAGACTTGACCATGAGTCTCTATGTGTGTGCCTTATGCGGGATATTGGCTCTACAGGTACCACTAGACTAGTTCTATTCTCTCTGTATTTAACTTTCAATTTATTTCTCCAATTTTATTTTTCTCCTCTTTCTTCAATTCCTTATTCTTACCATCAATACCGAGTTCCTATTTTAAAAAAGAAAGAAGACACAATGCATCGTATAAGACGTGAAACATGATGAACACTAGAATATAAACTAAATTAGACTATAAAGGATTTATAAGATATATACCTTATAATCAAAAATATTTTCAATGTCATTTTTTCCCATAAAAGCAAGAAACTCGAACAAGTTTTCTTCAGTTGGGCAATAGAGGCCACTATGTGGCCATATGACCTGTATAAACAAAGAAAATAAAACGTCACCATAAAAAATAACACCATAGTGAACTTAGTATTCAATATTCAAGGAAATCTTAGGCACACTAATTCCAACTAAGTTACATGCTAAAAATGTCAAACTGTATATTGCTTATACAATGTGGGAGTGCAAACAAAACTCCTAGAAAATGCCAAAACTAAATGTAGAATAAAATGAAATGAAGTTAAAAGGATACAATAATAGGATAGCCTCATATACATCTATATAAGTAGATAATGCACAAGGCTAAGTGAATAATTCGAGGGCTGTAGGTCGATGATGTCAAGAATTCCCAAGTTTCATGATCTTTTCTTCAGATAAAACTACTATCTCAGTCCATTATCACATATGAATAATCCAACTATTCTATATAAATTTGTTAATTTGTTTCTTATATTTATGGATCACTATAGTAAAATTGAATAAATTTCAAAGACAATTCCATTCCCATTGTGTTCCTAAGATGTGGTACAATATATTAGCTATGGTTTGGAACAAATTTCTAGCATCGAAAATATGTAGCAATGACAACTGGTAATCCTCCAAATAGGAATATCTTGGAATGTAACTTTCAGATTCCAATCGTTATATGTTTCTTGAATGGAAGAGGAACACTAAGTTCCAACACCAAAGTTCCAATTTTATGGAATACCCGTGGTCTTCCTCAATCACTCAAACTCAAAAAATCAGTGATCATTATAATGAAAAGATAAAATAAGAGTAGTTTTGATTTGTTTTGCAGATTTACATGTAAAGCACCACCCATATTTAAAATACCTGTAATTTCCAAGATATAACACATTGATTGATATTTCACAATAAATACTTAATTCAATACAAATAAGAATTTAACATATTACAACAATACCGCCAATGATTGATCCTTAATTAGTTCAAACTAGTTAGCACAAAACTTCAAGAAAGAGAAACAAGTAGAAATAACAGATCCATCAATTAATAATCAATAAAAAAAGGATAAGATTTTTGTTGAAGCTTGATAAACAACTATAAATATTGAAAATCCACTATAACTAGTGGTCTTGTTCAAAGAGAAATACTACGTGGAGAACTCATCTTCCAATTTTTTTTTTCTATCCACGAAGCCTTTTGTTATCCTCAAAACAGAATTCACATTCAATATTTTAGGTTTCTGAATATTCCCAAAGGCCTTGCCAAATGATGGTGTGAATCTCATTGATTTTTCATAAAATGCTTCTGGTACTAAAAAAATATAGTTTGACCATGTGATAGACAATTCAAGAAAGTAAAAATTTGTGTACAATATTTCTTAGAAGTATTCATGTTAAAAGGAAAAGTTGCATATTTTGGATAGAAAAAGAAGCTTAGTAGTGATGATCAATATTACAAAACAATACACTGGATATAAAAATACAAGTATAACTAAAAAAATCCTAATTGCAATACATTTTATTAGCTATTCTAAGTGAAGCCAACTAGATACATACAAGTTTTCATTTTAAGCTTTCTTTCCCATATCTTTATTGGAGGTGGAATCTAACTTGCAAGAATCTCGCAAGGTTTTTTGAGCAAGAGTATAAGTTGCATTCTCATATTCCACACTTTCCTTTCAATGAACAATTGCAGTAGCTATTGGAGGAATTAGTTGCTACATCAGCTGATTTGTTAGCTTCAACCTTCTCTTTACTCGAGGTATTGACCCTTCTTCTTGGTTATCAATATCATCTTTCTCTTGTAGCCAACATAGAAATAGTTTGGGTTCAGGAAGAATAGAGATATTCATATGCCTTGAAATTTTAAAAAATTATGTGAAGTGGTTTGTTACAATCCCATGCTAGCACAACATCATTGAAAATAAATGGTCAACAATATTTAAAAAATGGTCCCCTAGAATGAGAAATGCCTTAGTATTCATAAACAAACATAAACCATTTCAAATTAAAAGTAAAAAACAAAAAATAACACCATTTATATAAATATATAGAATACTCACAACAAAAAAAGAAGTGGATTTGCTAGGTAGTAGCTCTAAACCTTGTAGTGGAAAGATTCTCTCAAGCTTGAGCATTATATACATGTGAGGAAATGATTTGTGACACTTGTTTCTTATGTTTACTAGGAATAATTGCAACTGGAGCTCCAATATTTACTTTATATAAATAATATTTTTGTTGATATGAAATGTGGTCCTCCATCATTAGCAATGACACAATTTTGGAGTTCGCACAGTTACTACATATTGAATGACTTTCATGTCCGATCGACTAGTGTGGTTAGTAATTATTGGTGCTAATACTGAGTGAGTGAATAAATGATCAAGATTTCTCCCAAAATGAATCCATCGAGAGTTTAAAGTTCTAGACCTTCCATATTCACCCAAACTCTTATACATGGTAGCAACTTGCAAGTTTAATATTCTCTCACTAGTATGAGGCCAAAAATACATTAATATAGAATTCAAAATTTGTTGATTGAAATGATTTCTATCACCCACTCCTGAAGAAAACTAAATCATTTTGATAATTGGTTTGACTAAAAGGTCAAATTGAGTGGGTGAGAGAGCCTTTCTTCTTTGTTTCCCTTTATATAGAAAAATTTAAGGAAGAAACTATACATAGTGTCGTTGGACAGAAAATTGGAATTATTTTCCCTACAATAGCTACATCCTCTGAGCCTTGAAGTTGATGAGTGGTGATTATGTTACCTTGCATGTTGGCATGCGTTTGGGTGACTACACGTGGAACTATTGATTAATGAATTGATATAATCTAGCGAATGGAATTTGGGTGTTAAGAAGGATGAATATTAGAGGCTGCAAAGTATGGAGGTTTGTTCATCTTTACAACAATTCTCTTTACACATTTTAGTGATGCTCTAGAGAGAGAACTTAATGACATTATTGTGGTGGTCACTTGCAATATTTTTACTTTAGTTGTGGAAGTATCACCTACGTTTGATAATGAATGTTGATGGTTTTCTAAACCTACACTCATGTGGGAACTTTATCCTTTTCATGGATGGGTCTACCTATCCAATTACATTTTTAGTTTCCATAGATGCACTTGTTTGTAAAGATAAGTTTTGCATCATCTGAAATATTTGGGTTAGTGAACCCAATATAAATCGAAATCCCTGATCAATTTAGCTATTTTGTATTGGGTTTCCTATTTCTAAGCCCAACAGATGGTACAACTTTGACATCATGGTGTTTTTCTTGGATTTGGATAATTCCTGCATCATATTGTATGTTGAAATTCAACCTTGAATTTTCCCCTAATTTGGATGATAAAACACTAGCAACAATTTCCTTCACAACATGATCAAGGTCTTATATTTGTGATCAAAGAAAAATAATGATGTTAAAACACCACTTCTGCATGCTCATATATTTAGTCAGAATTAATTGTGAATATTTAGCATCATAAATGAATTTGATTATAAATTTTATAAGCCTAGTATCTATGTATTCATTAACTGGTACCTCTCAAATTTTGACAAATTGTTTCAAAATTATCTCCTAAAGAGTGCAAGGTACAAGGAATGAATCCATATACATCCCATAATATACAAAATTTGACTAGAAGTTTCATAATATCGCTTGCTTCAAAAGGAACTCTTAAGTTGATTATACATAAAATTTTCTTCTAAGCCACACACATCCCATTAATTACAACTAATTAACTTTCAATAGAAATTATCTCAACCAATATTGATCAAATATTTCACAACATTTCATGCCCGGTAATCTTTATTGAGAAATTTATAAACCTTATACAATGCATAATAGTTTTATGTTTTGTCAATTTCAACAGTTTACAATAGGAAAACCAATGTTTTGAGACAATGTGGTTTCTAGTATTCCAACCTCAATAAACTCCAATGTTGTTTTCAAGAAAAAAATCCAGTTGTTTTCAATACCATTAATGAACACTGTCAATAATATAATGTATCATAGTATGGTTGAAAAACTATTCAAGAGTTTGTTCTTTGTATGCACCAATGTTACCAAATTCAGAATCGACAATAAGTTGGCAAGGTAAAGCAGTGAAGATTTTTAATCTGATTGGGAAAAAATCGGGAAAATTTTGGTGAATACAATAAAAAAAATACACATATATTGAATTAAAAAAAACATGTTTGACTTATATTCAATAAATCCATGTCCAAACAATGCATACTATCAATAGACATCCAAAAAATCATGAGCACAATGTGTATACTTCAGGTATAAAATATATTTCGTATTGGAAAACTTTGAAAAATATGTACACAGATTCAAATGAGATGAGGAACTTCCAAGTTTTTGTCCACCAAAACCCTAGACCTGCTAAAATTTTACTTGGGGTTACAATAGAATGGCTTCTAAATTGGGTTAAGTTTGGATTGGTAATGTGTTATACCCATTGTTAGATCACTTATAACAATCGACGAAAGAAAATGAAGATAAGTAATTGTTTCATTGTTATAGGTACTTGTAAAGTTCCAACATTCTGCAAATATTTTCTTTTATTCAAAACAATATAGAACTTTAATGTAATATTCCCAATTAGCTATAACCTAGTCGGAATATTAAATTTTGTTTTTGCTTCTTATTTTGATGAATAAGAGGGTATGGAGACCCATAAATCTCCTTAGTAGGAATGAAATCACTCATAATGTGAAGGGAGATCATTTTAGTAGCTTGATTAAGCACCCTTGTGTGTAAAAAGGGGTTGGAGCATGTAGACTGGGTCAACTTTAACCAAATCAATAGTGCTCCCATGGAAGGAGTGGAATTCATGGAGGGACAATGCAGTTTTGGAGGGAGACTCCATGCATGGAAGTAGTGACTTAAATGAGTGGGGCCAAGGGTGAGGAAGCTCACCAATTATATAAGTAAGGGGATGGCAGCCATAGAAGAAATGTTTTTTAGATTATTTTTTTGATATGGCCTGTATGAATATTTTCTCTCTTTAGTTGTTTACATAAGATTGCGGTGTTGTTTAGCACAGGGGGTTCCTGAGCGAGAATCCCACTTTCATCCTCAGGGTACCTTGAGTGCCCACTTAGGAGAAGTATTTGCACTACATTTCCACATTATGGAATAATTCGAAGCTGCTTCTTTCATCTACAGCATAGTTTCTATAGAGGGTTGTGTTATGCTGTAGGGTGCAACAATGGAGAGTTGATTTCGGTCACTTCAGAGCTTATTTTCAGTGGAGGAAGGTTTCCTTACATTGGGAGGCTAGTAAAGAAGGCCCTTGAGATTATTTGTAGTATTTGGAACTGGGCCACATTATTATTTTTCTCTATAGTGCATTTTCAGTCTTGGACTACATTATTTTAGGGAGGAGTTGTAGGGGTGGTTTCAGTACACCATTTGGGGAGATGGTTTTCCAATGAAGGGATAACCTTTTCACCAGGAAATTCTATTGGGAGGAGGATTCATTATATACCACATCAGACCAGCGACATCTTTCCAGATGTTTATGTGCAATGAATCTTCATCCATAGGGCTTTGGTTCACCTTTTGTATATTGATGTGTTTCTCAAAACCCTCTTGGGTTCTTGGGAGGTTGTTATAGATCCAATATCTTTATCTTTTGTATCATGTGAGGCATATACCAACCATTTGAATTATTGTATGTTCCCCTGTTGCAGTTATGCTCTTTTTGATAGCATTGTAGTAGCTCTTCGACATTCGATGTAGTAGCAACACCTCATTCTTGAGTGGATTTATCTATTGGAGGCTTGTTGATTCATGTTGTATGGTTTGTGCCTCATTTTATCACACTTCTTTGCTGTTTTTATATATAATAAAATGGCTCCATAATAGTCTCCATTGTTGATGTAATTTTTTACACTGCTATTTCAAGTATTTTGTTCAATATTGCTTCTTTTCCTATTTAGGAATATTACAGTGGTATCAGAGCATAATCTTGGCTCAACCTGTGCATCTTAAGCCAATATGTCATCAGAAGAAGGAGATCCTCTCACATATACAAAGAATAGGTATCTCAAAAGAAATTAGAGATATGATTATATAGGTGATATAGAAGACAAAGGTAAAACCCCTTTATCAGGAGATATGAGGAGAAGGAGTTCCCTAAGCTTATTCTTTGAACTATGCAAGGCATTGCAAGAGAAATAAAGGAGATGAGGATATATAGACACAAAGAATCCCCTAAAGGGTTTCTACATGGATAAGGCTCTGACATTTCTCACCACTGAAGTGGTCAATCAATTAAGCAACAGGTTTCCCAACACTCTACAATGCCTACATTTTTAGTAGTGGGAAATGGAGGGTTTTAAGAACAAGGAAATATTGAATACTATTTTCTAGAGTATGAGTCTCAATCTCAGAGATTCAAGGATCATTTTAGTTTTCAATAATTCTGTCAGATCAAGGACAATAGGAGACCCCGATATCAAAATAAAGGTGGAGGATTCATACATAATCATGATCTACACCATACTATGGGCATATTTTTCCTACCCAATTTTGATCGGTCATCAAAATGCACTGCCAAATCATGGGTAGAGAAGCTATACATCTAATTCCAGCTGAACCAAGTACCAGAGATGGAGGCCATCAAAATAGTAGCGCTAAACCTTGAGGGTGAAGCACATGATTGGTGGTTTCATGGACTTTTGACATTAGGTCATGCCAATGTGACTACATATTCAGAGTTCACAAGGAGGTTGGTGGAGAGGTTTGAATGGAGAGACCCAGAGGCACCTTCCATTGGGCTAGCTAAGCTCAAACAATTAGGTAATCCAAAAACTTATATTTCTGAATTTCTAAAACTTTACGTTATGGTTCCTAATTTATCTGCAACAAGGAGGGTCTATATGTTCATCGATGGGCTAGCTGAACCTCTACATGGGTTGGTTAAATCTACCAAACCCACTACCATTAAATATGCCATTGAGATGGATATAGATCTATAATATTTCTTTCCAAAAGAAAAGGAAACATTTCAGAAAAATCCCACTTTTCCATCAAAGGGAAAAGATGAGAAGGCTCATCCTTCAAATGAGGGCCAAAACAAATCACCTCTTAGTGATGATGTCTGAAGAGAATCGAGGAGAAGGAAGATTTGCTTCACATGCCAAGAATCATGGGCACCCAAAAATAGATGTGCAGCAGGAAAGGCACACTATATAGAGGTATCTTCAAATGATGAGGAGGAAGAAGAAGAAGAAACATAAGGAGGTCACAGCGCTGGGATAGTAGGAGAGGATCCACCACCACCAAGAGGTGGGAATGGATAATTTGCTCCAATTGGAGGGGCCCTTGCCTCATTGAGAGGAGTAACCAAGTACTTGACCTTGAGGGTTTGAGGTTACATTTAGGATTAGAGGGTTTTAGTTTTGATTGATAGTGGGGCTACCCACAACTTTATTGATGCCCAACTAGTGCAGAGGAGGGAAATACCCACTGATTATTTTGGGGGATTTATTAGTTTTGGTCCGAGGAGCTAGAATTATGCAGTGCATGCATTATGTTCCATATTTATTTTTCACCATGGGGACATATACATTGAATGATCACTTATTTGTGGTTGGCATACCTGACACCAATGTGATATTGGGTGTGAAATGGTTGATTACTTTGGGGAAGGTCACCACAGATTTGGAGACTTTGTAGATGGAGTGGGTGGACAGAAAGAGAGGAAAAAATTATATGATTAGGGGCATTCACAAATATCCCTCACGAACAACTTCCACACACAAAACATAGTTGGATTTTCCCAGCGTATGAAGATGACTTTGGCCCATTAGACGTTACTATTTAGTGGCAAACCACCTGGGAGGCCACCTAATCAGGACTTGGTGAGAAATGTCTCACAAAATTTTACACCACTCATATATATAGGAGGGGTGGGAGCATTGGGAGGTCACGGTACAATGAAGAGAGTCTTCAGTAGACTTAAGGAGGAGGGATACATTCTCCCAACATCATCATTACCCACTGTCACCTCACGTCTTGCGCTAAGAGAGGAGCAGTAGAGGAGGGATAAAAACATCCCGATGTTTAACTTTGGCATTGAAGATGTCAAATAAGGGGGTATCCACATGAAATATGCTTTATATGATAGATCATTAGCGCTATCACTATGGAGGGTAGATCGTTATTGGAATTCCCAGGTGTTGGTAGATTATTCCAAGGGTCTTTTTACATGCATGATACTTGATGACCAACTATTAGAGGAGGGTTATTCAATAAGAGATGGGTTCATCTACTATCAGAGTAGGATATTCTTGTCTAGAGCATCCAATATCAAGGAGAAGTTACTACATGCAACACATGAAGATTTTCTCTTCAGCCACACTTATTCCATGACAGAATACCATACCATCATGGAGGGATACACTTGGGAAGGCTTTGAAGAGGAGATACATCAGCAATTTATTAGATGCATGGATCATGTGGAGATGAAGGAGAGACATAACTCTTTGATGGAGTTATCACAATCACATATTTCCTCTTTGGGAATGAGAGGGGATCTATCTATGACATACTCCATTGGTGTGAGCAAAGTATATGGTAAGGATCATGTTTTTATGTATAATGATTTATTTGGTGAGTGTTTGCATTCCTTTATCATACATGTGTAGGCCATTGATCCAAGTGGGGGAACTCTACCTTATAAACTTCATGGTAAACTTGGAGCCATAAATAATTTTGGACATGGCCACTCCCTAGGAGGATATAGGGAGATGACATATCATTCAGGGTGTACTCAAAAAGCACCAAACATTACTCACCTTCTCAAAACATGTGAGAAGACTATGGAATCAAGTAAGTGGTGGGGAAACCACTTATTATATCATTATCTAAGGCAGTGAGGATATATACTACAATGGTTCCATATGTGGGACTATGATCCTCCTCCAGGATTACATATGTTGGCTTATGCATCCTTGGTTATGATCCCATACATCTATGATGTCCTTATTCTTATTGTGAGGATGATTGGAGAAAGGGTGAAAGGATTGAATGTGCCCATTGGGAGTGAGATAATCCAGGTTTCTTATGCTTCATGTTTTAGTGAGAACCTTGGGAAAACCATGATTTCTACATTACATCTTTTGCTTCCTAATGAGGTGAATCATTTGCATCTCATGAGTACTTGGGAGGAGTATTTCATGGAGGGATTGATTGGGACACACTTGGTATATGAGGAGAGCTTATCACATGGGGGTGTCGCCAAGGAAGGAGGAGAAGAGTTGCAACACTCACCTTTACAGTTCCTTGAGGACAAGCAACATTTGGGAGGGGAGGACTGTAATATTCCCAATTAGCTATAAGCTAGTTGGAATATTAAATTTTCTTTTTGCTTCTTAGTTTGATGAATAAGAGGGTATGGAGACCCACAAATCTCCTTAGTAGGAATAAAATCACTCCTAATGTGAAGGGAGATCATTTTAATAGCTTGATTAAGCACCCTTGTGTGAAAAAAGGGGCTGGAGCATGTAGACTGGGTCAACTTTGACCAAATAAACAATGATGTCATGGAAGGAATGGCATTCATGGAGGGACAATGTATTTTTGGAGGGAGACTTCATGCATGGAAGTAGTGACTTAAATGAGTGGGTCCAAGGGTGAGGAAGCTCACCAATTTTATAAGGAAGGGTATGGTAGCCATATAAGACATGATTTTAGATTATTATTTTGATATGGTCTGTATGACTATTTGCTCTCTTCAGCTATTTAGCTTAGACTGTAGTGCTATTTAGCACAGGGTGTTCCCAAGAAGGAATCCCACCTTCATCCTTGGGGTACCTCGAGTTCCCACTCAGGAGAAGTATTTGCACTACATTTCCACATTTCGGCATAAGTCCAAGCTCCATCTTTCATCTACAGTGTAGTTTCTATAAAGGGTTATGTTGTGTTGTAGGGTTCAACATTGGAGAGTCGATTTCAGTCACTTTAGAGAATAATTTCAGTGGAGGAAGGTTCCTTCCATTGGGAGGCCAGTAAATAATGCCCTTGAGCTTATTTCTAGTATTTGGCACCAGGCCAAATTATTATTTTCCCATAATGTGTAGTTTCAGTCTTGGACTACATTATTTTAGGGAGGAGTTGTAGGGGTGGTTTCAGTACACCATTTGGGGAGATGGTTTTCCAGTGAAGGGATCATCCTTTCAAATGGAGAGTCTATTGGGAGGAGGCTTAATTATATGCTACATTAGTTCAATGACATATTTCCAGTTGTTTATGTGTAGTGAATATTCAGCCCGAGGGCTTTGGTTCACCTTTTGTATATTGGTGTATTTCTGAGAACCCTCTTGGGTTCTTGGGAGGTTGTTATAGAGCCTAGATCTCTATCTTTTGTATCGTGTGAGGCATATATCAGCCATTTGTATTATTTTATGATATCTTGTTACAATTTTTCTCTTTATGACAACCCTGTAGCAACTCTCTAACATTCTATGTAGTAGCAGCACCACATTCTTGAGGAGATTTATCTATTGGAGGCTTGTTGATTCATGTTGTATGGTATGTTCCTCATTGTATCACACTTATTTGTTGCTGTTCTATATAATAAAATGGCTCCATATTGGTCTCCATTGTTGATGTAATTTTTTACACTCCTATTTCAAGTACTTTGTTCAATATTGCTGCTTTTCCTATTTTGGAATACTATATTTAACATTTTACAACCAGTTTATTTCATTCAAAATTATATTTTTTAAAGGAAAACAAAGTTTCTCAACCATCGGGGAGTAGTCAAAAATATGTATGTATACCAACGAAGTCAAGAGCTACTGGGATGAGCAGTGGGGCAAGTAGTTTATGTTTGGTAAGCGAACCAGTAGTTCACTTAGGTGACTCTTTGGGCGGGGGAAGGGTGGCATGGTTGGACCTATGGTATAGAAAACCCAGAAAGCATCGTAGTCGAGTAAGACGAGCGATCCAACCAATGCTAAAGCTACTACCTAATACATGAATACAACTGCCTAATATTGTATAAATGAAGCCGAAACCCATCGCTGATCTTGACGAATTAGAGAAAGGGTTTTCATTTATTGAAGCCAAAGTGTGTGCAGTGAGGGAAGAATGTGATAATGATGTTGTTTGATCCACGATGTATCTGGATGGGTGGGTGATAAGAAGAAATGAAAGTGAACTCCAAACATTGTGGGCGACAAGTAGAAGTGAAAGCGAAACCACAAAATAAAATCCCACAGACTTTTAACCTAAGAATCCAAGTGGCATGCCAAGTCCTCTAAATAACCCCAAAATCACGAGGAAAACTCGTGTTGACCATGAGTCAAACTCGGTAAACATGATTTTGACTCATCGAGATTCAAATTCGCTCATTTGGTTGAATATCAAAATCAAAATTGTGAATACTCACGAGTGGTTGTAGACTCCTATAACAATGGTATGCACATATATGAATAAGAGGATCTATATCAACAAAACAAAATGTTGTGAAGAATATACTACTTGAAACTTTGGCATGGAAACTGATGTTTCAAGGTGTGAATGTGGCCTAAATCATAAATTTCATGAATCTACTTTACCAAGTAATTCACACCCTATAATGTATCTACTTTTTAAACAGACAAAAATCAAGTCCGAGTTAACCCAAAATCATTTCCAACATCCTTATTTGCATTATAACTTGCCAAAAAATATTTCTATAAATATTTGATTCAACGGTAACTCTTTTTCCCGCCATGTGGGACAAAACAAGGGCCCCACTAACATAGACCAATGTAAGTAATCAATCTTTAAACATTTAAAATGAAATTTCTATCGCCATCCTTAACCTTTATATTGCTTATCCGATAATAAGGAACTCTATTAGATATATTTAAATTAGACATCGTAATTTTTTCCATCTCCATGCCTCCCAATATGTTTATATTAGGGAAATCAACTGTGTTAAAATTGGAAACTAGGGACACACTCCACTTTCCATTGCTCATATGATGGAGATGATATTTTTTTTGGATTCATCTTTCGGAGAGGTGCAAGATTTATTTAAATATCACCTTGTTTGGATGAGAATAAGTAGTATTTTGAATTTATTTCTCTAATATATGCAAATTGTTGAATTCAGCCAAAATTGTTATGTAGGCTCATGTGTCTCCAACCCTCACTAATGGATATAAAAAGGAGAGACTCAAACCTCATTTGGACATAATATAATATTACATTCTCTCTCCTTCTCATTGGTTCATACAACCTCAAGAAGACATTCTATCTCCTTTGCACGTGTGAAAGAGTAGGTGCAATTTTCAGACTATTTTAGGGCTATCGCAAAAGCATTGACTAGCGTTGACTTTGGGTCAACTTTGATTTTTCTGAATTTTATTTTTGGGACAGAATCTGAGTTTGGTAGCATGAAAACTGAGGAAATTTGGGTTGTTTCACTATGGCATTGACCACATATTTGACCCGTGCGTTGACCATGTTTGACCAAGAATTTTACTATTGTTTTGGGTTAACTTTGACTATTCTTTAAGGCCGAGTTTATTGGGTTTGATCAAGCTCCATTAGGGAGGAATATTTTTGGTTTGACAAACATCAAATTTTTTGCCTAGGGCATCATGTTGACTATTGTAAATTGTACTTTCTCTCTCCACTGAAATTGAAGAATAATAAGAAGATTTAATCAAAGCGTTTTCCCCACATTAGGGTTTTTCCCTAGCATCCACCAAATTATTATTTCCTCTTTTCTTTCCTTTTCTTATGGTTATTTTTTTATGTTCTATCATCATTTAATATCAATGATAATGTGATTTTCAAAAAAGAAATTGAATTGGGCTATTAATAAAGATTGAATTAAATTTCTCTAAGAATAGAACATACCATCGTTAACTAAACTTAACATGGTATTAAAGTTGTGGTGAATATAAATCCCAAGCAAGAGTGAGAAGATAAATAACTGAAATTTGATTATACAAGGGCAAGGGTTAATGGCTTCCTCATATTACTTCAAATCTGATGACAAGCTCAATGATAAGTTTGATTTTCATGCTTGGAAAATGTCCTTGGATCTGACATTGGATGAAAAATATATTATGGATTGTGTGTAGGGAAATATCACCGAGCTTCCATCAAATACACCAAATTTCACTAAAAAAAGTGCAAGAAAGGGGAAAACAAGGTGAAGAAACTCATCAGGGATTCTATTCACAAGAACATGGTTGCTTATATCTCTGAGTTAGGCACATCTAGGAAGATGTATGATAAGGTGGTTAGCATGTTTAGGGCTAGAAATTGTATTCAAATTCTCTTTTTGAAGAAAAATTTGAAGGAAATAAAGATGGACAAGGGAGATTTCATCAAATCCTACTTCATGAGGATCACCGAAATCAAGATTGATCTCTCATCAATTGGAGAGGTCATAGCTAACCAAGAGCTGACTCTCATTTCTTTTGGAGGTCTTCCCCAGGCATGGTATGTATTCAATACCACTATTCTCAATAATAATATAATTCTTGATTTTGATGCATTGTTTAGGGGATTCACTCAAGATGATAGAAGGATGATGGAGATAGACAAAACCTCAAATGGAACTGGAAGTGAACCTACTACCTTCACCGCTCATACAAAAAAAAAGAATAATGGTGGTTCGAGAAATCAAGGTCAAGGAAGAGCGGGACCTAAAGGAAGGAAGGGTATATGTTACAATTTTAATAGGTTTGGTCACTATGATAGAGAGTGTTTGAATAAAATGGACTCACCTCAAGACAATGACTACAATAATAACAACTTTTGGTGCAATGGAAATCAAAGGAACAATAGGTTCAATAGCAAAGGAAATAGAAAGGATTCCTCTAATCGAAATGGAAATGGAAATGGTAAATAGTTC
The DNA here is from genome assembly GCA_034641835.2 of Pinus albicaulis. Classification (NCBI taxonomy): domain Eukaryota; kingdom Viridiplantae; phylum Streptophyta; class Pinopsida; order Pinales; family Pinaceae; genus Pinus; species Pinus albicaulis. The sequence goes on from CM076576.1 coordinate 272,299,277, forward strand.
AAGAGGTCAAGGAACTCCAGGTATGATGAATCTAATGTTTTTGATAACAATAAAAATGAATATATTCTTATATCTTCCCTCCCTACTGCATCTCCTCTTGACACCCTGGATAATTGGTTGATTGATAATGGTGCCTCAATGCACTTCAATCAATATAAAGAGGTGTTGTCTAATTTGATTGAAAAGGATACTAATTTGGAAATTATCCTTAGAGATAATTCCACCTATCCCGTGAAAGGGGCATGGACTATGACCCTTCATCTAAATCAAGCTCAAGTCATCTGTTTGCAAGATGTGTTGTATGTACCTGAATTGAACAAGAATATAGTGTCTATCCTGGAAATGGAAGACAAAGGATTCAAGGTGGAATTCATTGATGGAAAAGTACTTATTTGGAGAATTTAAAATAATCATCCACTCTTGGTTTCAGGGTTGATATACTCTATTGGGTTGGAGGAAGTATGTTGGGAGACATGACATGTAACACAACTCTTCAATTTGAACTATGGCACCAGAGGTTTGCACAAATTCAGTATAAAGCCCTTACCAAAGTAAGGAAAGTGGTCACATGTATGCCATATTTCAAATATGATCATGAAGGTGTATCTCAGGGTTGTGCTGAAGGAAATAATACAAGGGGACCATTCCCCTCAAGTAATTCGAAGACTACAGATGTTCTACAATTTATTCATTCTGATCTATCTCATATGTTTCCGATAACATCATTGGGAGGATACCTATATTATGTCAAATTTATCTATGATTTCTCCTGTAATACTTGTATATAGTTCTTGAAGAAAAATGACAAAGTATTCAAATGGTTCTGCACCTTCAAGTCCTTGGCTGAAAAAAATAGGGAAGAAGATCAAAATTTTAAGGACCAACAATGGAACAAAATATGAGTCAAATTAGTTCAATGAATATTTTAGGTTAGTTGGAATTAAGAGGCAGACTACTACTACATATACTCTAGAAAAAAATGTAGTTGTTGAAAGAAAGAATCAAACTATTCTTGAATATGCCCGTGCCATGATTTATGACCAAGGTCTTCCAAAGTTCCTATGGGGAGAACCTTCCAACACTGCTATGTATGTTCAAAATAGATGCCCACATCAAGAATTGGACTTGAAAACTCTCGAAGAAGTGTTCACTTGCAAGAAGCCTAATGTTTCTCATTTTAGAATTTTTGGAAGTCCTGTATATTTTCATGTGCATAAAGAAAAAAAGAGCGAATTGGATGCTTCTCGAAAGAAGGGAAAATTTGTGGCATATAGTGAAACTTCGAAGGCATATATAATATATATTCTTGGTCAAAGAGATGTGGAGATATGTTATGATGTCACCTTCGATGAATATCTTTCGCTTAGTAAGGTTAGAGATCTTCTTATACCAAAGGAAGATAAAGAAGAAGCAATAGGAAAGCAGGAAGAATCGGAAAATGAAAAAATAACCGATGTTGAATGTTTGATGGATCCTATAGATCCACCTTATTCAAATAAAATAAGAACCTCATGGCTTAGAGACACTCTCAAATATTTTGAGAGACACATTTCTCCAAAGGGAACATTCTGTGAAATTAAAAATCGAAATAGGTACCAAGGGTACTTATTAGCCATTAGCATTGTTGTACAATATGAGCCTGGAACGTTTAAAGAATCCGTAAAGCACCAAGTTTGGAAGGACGGAATGAATGAAGAATATGAATCGATCATGACAAATGATGTCTGGGATGTGGTTCCTAGACCGAAGGACAAATATATTTTCACCTCTAAAGGGCTTTACAAGATCAAGCATGGAGTTGATGGTAGTGTTGAAAAATACAATGCAATATTTGTTGCACGAGGCATCTAGAAAAAATAAGGTACAGATTATGATGAAACATTTTCACTAGTTTCTCACTATACAACCATCCATTCGATTATTTCCCTTACTACATGGAAAGGACAGATTCTACATCAGATGCATGTTAATACTACCTTCTTACATGGATCAATCAAGGAAGAGGTCTATATGGAACAAAATTTGGGGTTTTAAGCTCGAGATATAGATACACATGTATGCAGGCTGAAGAAATACCTTTATGGGTTGAACCAAGCCCCCATGGCTTGCTATGAGAGGATCTATAAATACTTGATGAAGTGGGGCTTTACTTGAAGTGATGTTGATCCAATCCTTTACTTTAAGGTTGATAATAACAAGCCTCACATTTTGGTTATCTATCTGGATGATCTCTTCCTCACATGTGTGGACACTCTTATTCGTCAATTTAAGTGTTAGGTCCCTATATTACTAGTATAGTTCCTTATTGTTGTTAGTGTAACCCCCTTATTTTTATTATTGTACCCTTGTAATACCCATATTTTTATTATTGTGCCCTTAAATTATTATTGTTAGGTCAGTTGGGATTGCATTGTGGCCCCACTAGGATTACATTGTGGCCCCATGGACTCCTATATATTGAAAGGAGGTTTTTTAATTTGAATCATCCAAGAATTTTTCATTTATGTAATGTATTGTAGGTTGCCCCCTCGAAGTGGCTTATTTCTAAGGCATTGATATCTCTTTTCTTCTATTTTTGGAGCTGGTTTCACAACATTTGGTATCAGAGCTTTGGATTCTAGGGTTTTGCTACTCCAAATAGGTCATCATGGAATTTTCAATATAACTTATTTTCTACGAAGGTTCAGAAGTTGAAATTTTTAGAGTGTGAAACCGAAACCATGAGGAACATCGTCACAACATTTCAGGGCTTTGTTCGTAATATTTTCGGAGATATGATCTATCAAAGGTAGGGATTTTTGCGGGCTCCTAAATTTCACTTAAAAAGGTCATCATGGAATTTGCGCTATCACTATAACTTTGTTTCTATCAATGTTCGAAAGCTCAAAGTTTTAGAACGCGAAGCTGAGATCCCGAGGAACATCATCGTAAAATTTAAGAGCTTGGTTCATAATATTTTCGGAGATATGATCTATGGAAGTTAGGTCTATTTCACACTCCCTAATTTCATCTCAAAGAGGTGACCGTGGGAAAATATTCATAATGCTCTCTCTGAGCATCAGATTGGATTTCTGTAAAAAGTGACTGGAAGTACACGGACTGTAGTTTCCTGTCTATAAATTTCAAAGCCATAGGATCAAACAGTGACACATGGCAAGTCATACAATTTCACTTTACTAAACCAATCCATAATTAGGTCATTGTGGGAAATTGGACATAAGGTTGCCTTGAAGAATTCAAATCAAGTCAGGCCTGTGGAATTTGAAAGACACTTTAGAGGAATACTACAGGGCCAAATTTTAGATATTGAGGATCTTCAATTATAGAGATAATTCAATTTCAATATAGAGCTCTGCAAAAGCAAGTAAAAGGTGTGTATTTTGTTTTCCCTAATTGCATAAGTCTTGTTTGAAGAATCAAGTTGAATTGATTCCAAGGGAATATTGTAGAATAGATATCAGTATTTGTTTCTAAGATGGCCCCTAAAAAGTATTCAACACCCATTATTCCTTTAGAAGGATCTACTATGACTCATGAAGATGAAGAATGGCAACATGAAATATCAAAATTAGAAGAGCAAGTGTAGCAAATTTCGCTCTCGCAAAGAACAACAAAAAATGACATGGAAGTTTTGAAGAAAGGCTTGGAAACTAAGATGGATGGTTTGAAGAAAGGCATGGAATCTAAGATAGATGGCATAGAAGCTGGCATGGAATTTAAGATGGATGACATGGAATCTAAGATCGATGAAAAAATGGAAAACATGAAGAATGATTTAAAAGAATACATGGAAGGTTTTTCAAAGTTGATACAAGAAATGTTTCCTAATGGTGAAAATATAGTAGAGGAAACTCATGATGAGAACAAAATAAATGTTAATCGTGATTTCATAAAATCTAATGTTGGCGAGAAGAACCACCATATTCCAAAAATGGATATGAGGAAGTTTGATGGAAAGGATCGTGTAACATGGATACTATAGATGGAGCAATATTTTGATCTCCATAATGTGCAAAACACACAAAAGGTACGCATTGCAACTTTACATTTAGAACAAAATACATTTGTATGGTATCAATGGCTTTGCTCCCGTAAAAAAATTGTCACTTGGTCAATTTTTATGGAGGAAGTGATAGCACATTATGACGATACAAATAGCAACACCATATTTAGCTAATTGATAAATCTCAAACAAAAGGATTTAGTGGGGGAGCATATTGAGGACTTCCAAAAATTGAATATAAGGGTAACTGATATTCCAGAGGAACACAGGATTGATCTCTTCATAGGTACTTTAAAGGATAACATCCAACATGAAGTTTGTGTTTTGGAGCCTAATTCATTGGAGAAGGCATTTAGGTTGGCAAGAAAAATTGAATGTAAAATTATGGTGACAAGGAAGCCTACCACTCACTTCTATAAAGAAGGAAGTGTTGCCATGCCTAGATTTCCACAACCTACAATGTTTACACCACGACAATTGGAAGAAAAAAGAGAAAAAGGGCTTTTCTACAGTTGTGATAACAAATACACTAAAGGTCATAAGTGTGCCGAGAAGAAATTAGTTTACATAGATTATGAAGAGGAAGAAGAAAATGAAGAAGAAGAGGAAATACACTAGGAACCAACCCTAGAAGAGGAAGAAATGGGCCTGACCATATCATGTAATGCATTGGCAGGAATTACCACTCCTCAAACTCTGAAGATAGAAGGACATATCAAGAAGAAAAAGGTAATAGTGTTGATTGATTCAGGTAGTACCCATAATTTTATTCATAGTAAGGTAGCGAAGGAATTGGATTGTTTCCTATACCCAACACCAAAATGTGAGGTGATGGTTGCAAATGGAGCAACTATAAATTTCTTTGGAAAATGCGATAATATCAATCTAACCATGGGGGAATATATATTGAATATTCCAATTATTTCTATCTTATGGGAGGTGCTGATGTTGTACTAGGAGTACAATGGTTACAATCTTTGGTGACGGTAGCTTTTAATTTTCAAGAACTTTTCTTGAATTTTTTTTTTGAAGGAAAGGAAGTCGAATTACGGGGTATTGCAGGGAAGTCGGCAAAGATAATAATCTATAATGTCATGAAAAATATTTTAAAGAAAGAACAACGAGGCGTAATTTCACAATTATGCTCACTAGAAGCTCCAACATCAAAATTATTCATTGTAAGGTATCGAAGGAATTGAATTGTTTCCTATACCCAGCACCAGAATTTCAAGTGATGGTTGCAAATGGAGGAACTATAAATTTCTCTGGAAAATTTCATAATATAAAGATAACCATGGCAGAATATTTATTGAATAGTCCAATGCTTTCAATTCCTATGGGAGATGTTGATGTGGTACTAGGAGTACAATGGTTACAATCTTCGGGACAATAGCTTTTAATTTTCAAGAACTTTTCTTGAAAATTTTTTCAGAAGGTAAGGAATTTTAATTACAGGGTATTTCAGGGAAGACAAGAAAGATAATAAGCTATAATGTCATGAAAAATATTCTAAATAAATAACAATGAGGCGTAATTGCACAATTATGCTCACTAGAAGTTCCAACATCAAAATCATATATTTCTACAGATCTCCAAAAAGTCTTGGAAAATCATTCCAAGGTGTCTGAAACTCCTAAAGGACTCCCACCTATTCATGATCATGATGCTATTAATTTGATTCCAGAAAGTGTTCCTCCAAACATTAGGCCTTATATATATCCTTATGTCCAAAAGAGTGAAATTGAACATATGAATGCATAAATGTTAGAGGCGGGTATAATTCAACCTAGTCAAAGTCCTTTCTTTGCTCCTGTAGTATTGGTACACAAGAAGGGTGGATCATGGCGCATGTGTCCAGATTATAGGGACCTCAATAAGGTCACCATTACAGATAAATTTCCCATTCTTGTGATTGATGAATTATTGGATGAATTACATGGAGCAATTTATTTTACCAATTTGGATCTTCGTTCAGGATATCATCAAATTAGAATGAAGACTGAATATATTCTGAAAACATCATTTCAAACTCATGCGGGTACTTATGAATTTTTGGTCATTCCTTTTGGCCTTACCAATGCACCTTCTACATTTCAAGGGTTGATGATTCCATTTTCAAACCCTTCCTTAGAAAATTTGTGCTAGTATCTTTTGATGATATACTAATCTACAACAGGTCTTGGAAGGATCATGTTCAACATGTTGACAGGGTGCTCAAACTATTGCAGGAGAAACAATTATATGCAAAAACATCCAAATGTTTCTTTGGAGTACAAGAGGTGTAATATCTGGGTCATATTGTATCTCACGAGGGTGTTAAAGTAGACCCTAACAAAATTAAAGCCATTAAGGAATGGAAAGTCCCCACAACCATAAAGAAGTTACGAGAATTTCTCGGGTTAATAGGGTATTATCGCAAGTTTGTTAAGAATTATGGGAGAATAGCAGCACCTCTAACAACATTATTGAAGAAAGATGCATTTTCATGGACTCCTGAAGCAACTTAGGCCTTTGAACATCTTAAAGAGGCAATGTGCCTAGCACCGGTCTTAGCTACGCCAGACTTCACAAAAACCTTTATTGTGGAATGTGATGCCTCAGGAAATGGAATTGGTGCAGTTTTAATGCAGGAAGGAAGACCCATTGCTTTTAAAAGTCGTCCAATCAAAGGAAAGTATTTACAGAAACCTATTTATGAGAAGGAAATGTTAGCAATACTGCATGCACTAAAGAAATGGCGAACTTACCTAATGGAAAGACACTTCAAGGTAAAAACTGATCATGATAGTCTTAAACACTTTTTGGAGCAAAGACTATCTTCAGAAGAGCAGCAAAAATGGGTCACAAAGATGCTGGGTTATGACTTTGAAATAATCTACAAAAAAGGAAAGCTTAATGTTGTTGCAGATGCACTCTCAAGAAAGAATGAAGAGGTGGAAGCATTGCTTTGTGCCATTTCTATTATCCAAGCAGATTGGATAACCGAAGCAAGAGATGAATGGAAGAAGGACAAAGATGTATGGACACTCATTCAAAAGTTGCAGCAAGATCCTAGTACATCTGATACATTTAGTTGGAAAAATGATTCCTTATGGTACAAATATCGTTTATATCTTTGTAAGAATTCCCAACTAAAACAAAAGATTCTTTTGGAATTGCACACTTCTCCTTTAGGAGGACACTCAGGATTTTTAAAAACTTACCACAGGGTGAAGAAAGAATTTTTTTGGGATGGCCTTAAATCTGATATTCAAAAGTTTGTGGAGGAATGTTTGGTTTGCTAGCAGAATAAAGTTGATACAATTAATACCCCGGGACTTCTACAACCTTTATCCTTTCCAAGTCAACGTTGGGAGGAGATTTCAATGGATTTTATCACAGGTTTACCTAAGTCCGAAGGAAAGAGTGTCATCATGGTGGTAGTTGATAGACTTACCAAGTATGCACACTTTTGTGCATTATCTCATCCATTTAAAGCAAGTATAGTTGCTACTACATTTATGGACACAATTAAAAAGCTACATGGAAACCCAAGGGTTATTGTGAGCGACAGAGATCCCATTTTTACTGGAAATTTTTGGACAGAGTTATTTTCTTGTTTGGGTACTCAATTAGCTCATAGCTCATCTTATCATCCTCAATCTGATGGTCAAACTGAGATAGTAAATAAATGTTCGGAAGGATATCTTCGTTGTTTTGTATCTGATAAACAAACACAATGGGTCAAGTGGTTACCTCTCGCTGAATGGTGGTATAACACTTCCTTCCATACTGCAGCAAAAATGACCCCATTGATGGCACTTTATGGATATCATCCACCATCCATCACATCATCTTTAAGGGAAAATTCGAAGGTTCAAGCAGTGGAAGATCACATCGAGCATCAGCAAGAAGTTCTCCAACTCTTAAAGGATAACCTGAATTTGGAACAAAATCGAATGAAACAACAGGCAGATCAACATCGTAGCGAGAGAAGTTTTGATGTAGGAGATTGGGTATTTTTACGGCTACAACCATACAAACAAATGTCCCTCAAGCAAGCAAAGAAGGATAATAAATTATCGCCAAAGTACTATGGTCCTTACAAGGCGTTGCAAAAGATTGGTACTATGGCATACAAATTGGAGCTTCCTGCTTCTTCGCGAGTACATCCAGTTTTCCATGTTTCATGCTTAAAGAAGGTTATAGGTGAAAATATTCCATTTCAAACAATATTTCCAGAACTTGATGAGGAAGGAAAAATCATATTGGAACCTGAAGTGGTCACAGAAACAAGAACTCGACAGCTACGAAATCGATCAATTTCAGAGTATCTCATCAAGTGGAAGAACTTACCCACTGAAGATTCTACATGGGAGGATGAGAATTTTATACAGAAGCACCTAGAGCTACTCAAGTGTTGAGGACAACACTTTTTTGAAGGAGAGGGGCATGTTAGGTCCCTATATTACCAGTATAGTCCCTTATTGTTATTAGTGTAACCCCTTTATTGTTATTATTGTACCCTTGTAACCCCCATTTTGTTATTATTGTGCCCTTAAATTATTATTTTTAGGTTGGCTAGGATTACATTGTGGCCCACTAGGATTACATTATGGCCACATGGACTCCTATATATAGAAAGGAGGTTTTGTAAATTGTATCATCCAAGAATTGTTCATTTATGTAATGTATTGGAGGTTGCCCCCTCGAAGTGGCTTATTTCTAAGGCGTTGATATCTCTTTTATTATATTTTTGGAGCTGGTTTCACAAAATTAAGTGGGATTTGTCTTCTGAGTTTGAAATGCAAGAGTTGGGAGTGATGCACTACCTACTACGCCTGAAGGTGTAGAAAAATCGAGGTGATATTTTCCCTTCTCAAGGAAAATATATTAGGAAGCTGCTGGAAATATTTGGGATGGTGGACTACAAGACTATGAGTAATCTGATGGAAATCAAATTTAAGAAGTTGTGTAGAAGTGTTGCTGGGCATGATTTGGGAAATCCTACTAAATATCGTCAACTCATAGGGGCCCTGATGTGCTTAGTGAACACACATTCAGATATATGTTTTGTAGTGAACACGTTGAGTTAATACATGGTAAAGCCTCATCACATTCATTGGATTGGTGCCAAGAATATCTTGAGATATCTTTGGGGAACAATAAACCATGGATTGAGATACATTCAAGAGAGTGTGAGGCTTCACATATATATTGATATTGAATGGGCAGGAATTATGGTGGATTGTAAGAGAATATATGGATGTTGCTTCACTCTAGATTCTTCTTCGATCTCTTGTATGAGAAAGAAACAAAAATCAGCTGCTTTGAGCATCGCTGAGGTCAAATAAATTATAGCAAGAATGGCCCGTTGTGAAGTTGTTTGGTTGATGAAGCTCTTCAGCGAGATATTTGGGCATGTGTTGGATACTAGAATGATCCTTCATGACAACCAATGTGTAATTTGACTTTCAAAGAAGCCTGTGCTCGACAACTGCTCCAAGCCTATTGATATCATGTACCACTTTATCTAGGGCATTGTACAATGAGATGCCGTAAGGCTCCATCACATTGGGAATGATGAGTAGGTCACAGATATTCTCACGAAACCCCTGGGGAAGGTCAAATTCTTAACCTTCCATGAGAAGCATGGAATCGTGGACAAACCCTTTTATGAGGGTCCTGCTTGAGTTTCACTTTGAGATCTGGGAGGTCTATGGGGATTAGGGATAGCTTCTTGGAGCTATCAGTAACCATAGGGCTAGATTTTCCTTACCTCTTTGGTGTGATATTTCTCCACCATTATGATATTGAGCTGGTTCACCCTCTCTTGATGTATGACCCACATACATCCTACCCATGTAGTCTGGGACTCATGGGAAGTAACTCACATATGGCTAATGAGTTGGGAAATGAGGATAGAGACCATAACATTACCGATGGATGCATCATGTATTATCGTACTCTCTATGTCTAGGATGGGTTTTGTCCAATATATTGACCTGGGATCTAGACTAATTGAGGGTTTTAACTCTAAAATAACTTCAAGTCAGTGGAGAGTGGCAAGGTCTTGTGAATCAATTTCAATCCAATCTTATTCATTATTTATTCATGATTCACCAGAGAAGAGCTAGGAAAGTACGGGGATAGAAGGATGAAATAGTATGAGAGGATGGTACTTGATGGTACATGATGGTACAGGATGAAAATATTTCACAGGTTGACAGATAGATTGATTGGTGGAGGTATCCCTAGTTGAGAGGGAGTGTTAAAATTGGCACCTAAGGCCAAAATCAATTTTGAGCTGATGGAGATGATATTTTTGTTGGATTCCTCTTTCAGAGAGGTGCAATATTGATCTAAAAATAATCTTGTTTGGATGAGCAGAAGTTGGATTTTGGATTTATTTCTCACACATGTGAAAATTATCAAGGTTGGCCTGAATTGTTATGTAGGCTCACAAGCTCCAAAATATGTGTCTCCACCCCTCACTGATGGATATAAAAAGGAGAAACTCAAACCTAATTTGGACATCATCTCATCTCACATTCTCTCTCTTTCTCATTGGTTTGTACAACCTCAAGAAGGAATTCTCTCTCCTCCGCAGGTGTGAAAGGGTAGCTGCAATTTTCATACTATTTTGGGCTAACTTTGACTATTCTTTGAGGCTGAGTTTGACTAGGTTTGACCAAGATCCATTGGGGTGGAATATTGCTAGTTTGAACAAAGTTGAATTTGCTGTCTAGCACATCCTATTGACTATTGTTAATTGTACTTTCTCTCCGATAAAATTGTAGAATAACAAGAAGATTTTATCAAAGGGTTTTCCTGACATTGGGGTTTTTCCCTAGAATCTACCAAATTATTATGTCATCTTGTCTTGACTTGTCTTCTGGTTATTTTTTATGTTCTATTAGCATTTACTGCCAATGTTAATGTGATTGATAAATGAGATATTTGACTGGGCTAACAAGAAATATTAAGGTAATTTTCTCTAAGCATAGAACATACCATCATTAGCTAAAATTCAAAAACTATAATTTAGATAGCATCAAGTTGAATCAATATACACATATATTTTTTAGATGATTTTTTGTGAAACCAGCTCCAAAAATAGAAGAATAGAGATATAAACGCCTTAGAAATAAGCCACTTCGAGGGGGAACGTCCAATACATTACATGAATGAAAAAGAATTGGATGATAAAAATTACAAAACCTCCTTTCTATATATAGGATTCCATGGGGCCACAATGTAATCCTAGCCATCCTAACAATAATAATTTAAGGGCACAATAATAACAATATGGGGGTTATAGGGGTACAATAATAACAATAAGGGGGTTACACTAACAATAATAAGGGACTATACTAGTAATATAGCGACCTAACATGCCTCTCCCCTTCAAAAAGTGTTGTCCTCAATGCTTGAGTAGCTCTGGGTGCTTCTATATAAAATTCTCATCCTCCCATGTAGAATATTTTGTGGGTAAGTTCTTCCACTTGATGAGATACTCTGAAAATGATTGATTTCATAGCTGTCGAGTTCTTGTTTTTGTGACCACTTCAAGTTCCAATATGATTTTTCCTTCCTCATCAAGTGCGGGAAATATTCTTTGAACTAGAAGATTTTCACCTATAACCTTATTTAAGCATGAAACATGGAAAATTGGATGCACTCGTGAAGAAGCAGGAAGCTAGAATTTGTATGCCATAGTACCAATATTTTGCAACACCTTGTAAGGACCATAGTACTTTGGCGATAATTTATTATCCTTCTTAGCTTACTTGAGAGATATTTGTTTGTATGGTTGTAGCCATAAAAATACCCAGTCTCCTACATCAAAACTTCTCTCGCTGTGATGTTGATTTTCCTGTTGTTTCATTTGATTTTGTGCCAAATTTAGGTTATCCTTTAAGAGTTGGAGAACTTCTTGTTGATGCTCGATGTGATCTTCCACTGCTTGAACCTTCAAATTTTCTCTTAAAGGTGATGTGATGGATGGTGGATGATATCCATAAAGTGCCATAAATGGGGTCATTTTTTCCATAGTATGGAAGGAAGTGTTATACCACCATTTAGCAAGAGGTAACCACTTAACCCGGTGTGTTTATTTATCAGATAAAAAACATTGAAGATATCCTTCCAAACATTTATTTACTATCTCAGTTTGACCATTGGATTGAGGATGATAAGATGAGCTATAAGCTAATTGAGTACCCAAACAAGAAAATAACTCCGTCCAAAAATTTCGAGTAAAAATGGGATCTCTATCGCTCACAATAACCTTTTGGTTTCAATGTAGCTTTTGAATTGTTTCCATAAATGTAGTAGCAACAGTACTAGCTTTAAATGGATGAGATAATGCACAAAAGTGTGCATACTTGGTAAGTCTATCAACTACCACCATGATGAAACTCTTTCCTTTGGACTTAGGTAAACCTATGATAAAATCCATTGAAATCTCCTCCCAACGTTGGCTTGGAATGGATAAAGGTTGTCGAAGACTCGGGGTCTTAATTGTGTCAACTTTATTCTGCTTGCAAATAAACATTCCGCCACAAAATTTTGAATATCAGATTTAAGGCCATCCCATAAAAATTCTTTCTTCACCCTGTGGTAAGTTTTTAAAAATCTTGAGTGTCCTCCTAAAGGAGAAGTGTGCAATTCCAAAAGAATATTTTGTTTTATTTGGGAATTCTTACAAATATATATGTGATATTTGTACCATAAGGAATCATTTTTCCAACTAAATGTATCAGACGTACTAGGATCTTACTGCAAATTTTAAATGAGTGTCCACACTTCTTCGTCCTTCTTCCATTCATCCCTTACATCAGTTATCCAATCTGGTTGGATAATAGAAATGGCATAAAGCAATGCTTCCACCTCTTCATTCTTTCTTGAGAGTGCATCTACAACAACATTTAGCTTCCCTTTTTATAGATTATTTGAAAGTCATAACCCAACATCTTTGTGACCCATTTTTGCTAATCTTCTGAAGATATTATTTGTTCCAAAAAGTGTTTAAGACTATCATTATCAGTTTTTACCTTGAAGTGTCTTCCCATTAGGTCAGGTCGCCATTTCTTTAGTGCATGCAGTATTGCTAACATTTCCTTCTCATAAATAGCTTTCTGTAAATAATTTCCTTTAATTGGACGACTTTCAAAAGAAATGGGTCTTCCTTCTTGCATTAAAACAACACCAATTCAATTTCCCGAGGCATCACATTCCATAATAAAGGTTTTTGTGAAGTATGTCGTAGCTAAGACCGGTGCTAGGCACATTGCCTCTTTAAGATGTTCAAAGGCTTTAGTTGCTTCAGGAGTCCATGAAAATGCATATTTCTTCAATAATTTTGTTATAGGTGCTGCTATTATCCTACAATTTTTAACAAACTTGCTATAATACTCTATTAACCCATGAAATCATCACAACTTCTTTATGGTTGTGGGGACTTTCCATTCCTTCATGGCTTTAAATTTGTTAGGGCCTACCTTAACATCATCGTGAGATACAATATGGCCCAGATATTCCACCTCTTGTACTCCAAAGAAACATTTCTATGTTTTTTCATACAATTGTTTCTCCTGCAATAGTTTGAACACCCTGTCAACATGTTGAACATGATCCTTCCAAGACCTACTGTAGATTAGTATATCATCAAAAAATACTAGCACAAATTTTCTAAGGAAGTGTTTGAAAATGGAATTCATCAATCCTTGAAATGTAGAAGGTGCACTGGTAAGGCCAAAAGGCATGACCAAAAATTCATAATAACCCTCATGAGTTTGAAATGTTGTTTTCATAATATCTTCAGTCCTCATTCTAATTTGATGATATCCTAAGCAAAGATCCAACTTGGTAAAATAAATTGCTCCATGTAATTCATCCAATAATTCATCAATCACATGAATGGGAAATTTATCTTTAATAGTAAGCTTATTGAACTCACTATAATCTGAACACATGCACCATGATCCATCCTTCTTGTGTACCAATACTACAGGAGGAGAGAAAGAACTTTGACTAGGTTTAATTATACCAGCCTCTAACATTTCTGCAATGATAGGTTCAATTTCACTCTTTTGGACATAAGGATATCTATAAGGCCTGATGTTTGGAGGAACACTTCCAGAAATCAAATGAATAGAATGATAATGATCACGAATAGGTGGGATTCCTTTGGGAGTTTCAAACACCTTGGAATGATTGACCAAGACTTTCTAGAGATCTACAGAAATATATGATTTTGATGTTGGAACTTCTAGTGAGCATAATTGTGAAATTACGCCTCGTTGTTATTTTTTAGAATCTTTGTCATGACATTAGAGCTTATTATCTTTCTCGGCTTCCCTGCAATATCCCGTAATTCAACTTCCTTACCTTCTAAAAAAAAATTCAAGAAAAGTTCTTGAAAATTAAAAGCCAGTGTCCCCAAAGATTATAACCATTGTACTCCTAGTACCACATCAACACCTCCCATAGGAATTGAAAGCATTGGACTATTCAATACATATTCCCCCATGGTTAGCTTTATATTATGACATTTTCTAGAGAAATTTATAGTTCCTCCATTTGCAACCATCACTTGATATTTTGGTGCTGGGTATAGGAAACAATTCAATTCCTTGGCCACCTTACAATGAATAAAATTATGGGTACTACCTGAATCAATCAACACTATTACCTTTTTCTTCTTGATATGTCCTTCTACCTTTAGATTTTTAGGAGTGGTAATTCCTGCCAATGCGTTACATGATATGGTGAGACTCATTTCTTCCTCTTCTAGGTTTGGTTCCTAGTGTATACCCTATTATTTTGAAAATTCTTCTTCATTTTCTTCTTCCTCTTCACAATCTATGTAAAATAATTTCTTCTTAGCCCACTTATGACCTTTAGTGTATTTTCTATCACAACTGTAGCAAAGCCCTTTTGCACTTTTTTCTTCCAATTTTTGTGGTGTCAACCTTGTAGGTTGTGGAAATATAGGAGTAGCAACACTTCCCTCTTTATAGAAGTGAGTGGTAGGATTCCTTGTCGCCATAATTTTACATTAAATTGTTCTTGCCAACTTGAATGCCTTCTCCAATGAATCAGGTTCTAAAACATGAACTTCATGTTGGATGCTATCCTTTAAAGTACCTAAGAAGAGATAAATCCTTTGTTCCTATGAAATATCAGTTACCCTTATATTCAATTTTTGGAAGTCCTCACTATGCTCCCCCACCAAACACTTTTGTTTGAGATTTATCAATTGGCTAAAGAAGGTGTTTCTCTTTGTATCTTCATAATGTGCTATAATTTCATTCATAAAAATTGACCAAGTGACAATTTTTTTACGGGAGAAAAGCCATTGATACCATACAAATGTCTTTTTTTCTAAATGTAAAGTTACGATGCATACCTTTTGTGTGTTTTCCACATTATTGAGATGAAAATATTGCACCATCTATAGTATCCATGTTACAGGATCCTTTCCATCAAATTTCCTCATATCCATTTTTGGAATATGGTGGTTCTTCCTTCCAACATTAGAGTTTATGAAATCATGATTAACATTTTTTTTTTTCATCATGAGTTCCCTCTACTATATTTTCACCATTAGGAAACATTTCTTGTATGAAATTTTTCAAACCTTCCATGTCTGCTTTTATATCATTCTTCATGTTTTCCATTTTTTTATCGATCTTAGCTTCCATGTCATCCATCATAGATTCCTTCCATGCGATCCATGCCATTCTTCAAACCATCCATCTTAGATTCCATGCCTTTATTCAAACCATCCATCTTAGCTTCCATGTCTTTCTTCAAAACTTCCATCTCATTTTTTGTTGCTCTTTGCGAGAGAGAAATTTGTTGCACTTGCTCTTGTAATTTTGATATGCCATGTTGCCATTCATCGTATTCATGAGTCATAGTAGAGCCTTGTAAAGGCTTAATGGGTGTCGAATTCTTTTTAGGGGCCATTTTAAAATCCAATAATGATATCTATTCTGCAATATGCCCTTGGAATCAATTCAACTTGATTCTTAAAACAAGACATATGCAATTTGGAAAAAAAAATACACACCTTTTACTTGCTTTGGAGGAGCTCGATATTGAAATTGAATTATCTCTATGATTGTGGATCCTCAATCTCTAAAATTTGGCCCTTTAGTAGCCCTTTGAAGCTTCTTTCCAATGCCAAAGGTCTTATCTGATTTGGATTGTTCAAGACAAATTTATTTCCAATATCCCACAATAACCAATTTATGGACTAGTTCAGGAGAGTGAACTTTTACGACTTGGAACATGTCACTGTTTCCTCCTTTGGCTCTAAAATTGATAGAAAGAAAACTACAGTCTGTGTACCTTCAGTCAATTTTTACAGCATTCCAATTTGATGCTCATAGAGAGAGTTATGAATATTTCCCATGATCACCTCTTTGAGATGAAATTCAGAAGCCTAAAAAAGTCCTAACTTCCACAGATCATATCTCCACCAATATTGTGAACTAAGATATGAAATTTTGCGATGATGTTCCTCAGGATTTAAGCTTTGCAGCCTAAAATGTTCAGCTTTTGAATCTTGGTAGAAACAACGTTATAGAGAAAATTCCACGATGAGTTGTTTAGGTTAAATTCAGGAGCCTGCAAAATGACCTACCTTCCACAGATCATATCTCCAAAAATATTGCGAACCAATATCTAAAATTTTGTGATGATATTCCTCAAGATTTTGACTTGGCATTCCAAAAATTTCAGCTTCTAAACCTTTGTAAAAAAAAAATTATTACGAAAACACTGCAATGAATTGTTTAGGTTAAATTTAGGAGCCTACAAAATGACCTAACTTGCAAAGATCATATCTCCGCAAACATTGTGAACCAAGGTCTCAAATTTTGTGACAATGTTCCTCCAGATTTTTCCTTTGCACTCTAAAAATTTCAGATTTTGAACCTGCGTAGAAAAAAAGTTATAGCGAAAATTCCACGTTGATATGTTTGGAGCAGCGAAACCCTAGAATCTCAAAGCTCTGATACCAAATGTTGCGAAACCAGCTCCAAAAATAGAAAAATAGAGATATCAACCCCTTAGAAATAAGCCACTTCGAGGGGGCAACCTCCAATAAATTACCTGAATGAACAAGAATTGGATGATACAAATTACAAAACCTCCTTTCTATATATAGGAGTCCATGGGGCCACAATGTAATGCTAGTGGGCCATAATGTAATCCTAGCCGACCTAACAATAATAATTTAAGGGCACAATAATAAAAATATGGGGGTTACAGGGGTACAATAATAACAATAAGGGGGTTACACTGACAATAATAAGGGACTATACTAGTAATATAGGGACCTAACATGATTTGGGAGAGAAATAGTTTTCTGATGAAAGTAAACTTTGCTTTTTGTCAATGAGGATGCAACAATAGACAATTACAATGAAACATGTCGAAGCTTGTTAATGTAAAAAATGACTCACAATATAATGATTAAATTATCACCGACCTCTATACACTGCTGAGTTATATAATAATTTTTCCACTCTTTATGTTCATCAATTTTAGTTTGTCTTTCAACATGAAATTGATCAAGAGTCTTTTGGTCCTTGTGCTCACCTATGATAATTATAAAACAAATTTCACTATAGCCAATGGGAAAAAAACATTAAATTAATTATAACATGTAATCAAATTAAGGATTTTAAATTTTCTTGTTTCATAGTTGCAACTCGCAATAGCATGTTAGCCCATTAGATACTTGTATATAAATAAGCTCCATCAATTTTCCACCAAAAAACTAAATGCAATGGCTGGTAGAGAGGGATAAAAAAGAACAAATATATTAATGTCATTGATGATCTAGGAGGATATTGGTGGCCACCCACCTATTCCATTTGGACCCCCACCATCAGTTCTTCAATTTTTCCAGTTTCATCACAACTTACTATTTTTAGCATTTTTTCAGGTCGTGAAGCTCCAGAGCCATTTTGAGGCCCTAAACGACTTTTTTTGGGAAACCCGGAAGCAACGTGGGACCCTAGATCAATGTTTCTGACTTAAAATTTGTATTCATCCGATAGATATTTATAATGAGGTATTAAGCGTATCAAACAGATCTCCTATGCCAAAGTTACGTCCCCGAGAAGATTGATATACCAATTTACCTAAACGAGACCCACCATTTTGGCACTTCATCTCCTAGGGTTAGGTTTTTGGATGTTTAGGTTTTTCCATTGTTTCTCAACAATAAATAGGCCTTTGAGCCTCATTTTAACACAGTTCAGAGGCATGTAGCCACTACATATCTTCTCAGAGAGACACTACCAGTGCCTTAGCTATTTTATTTCCATTATGTCTGTAAGCATATTTCTGTTATTTGATATTAATGAAATGAAATATTATTTCCACTGCATCTATGTGTTTATGTTTATTTCTATGTATTATTTCATTCCTCCATAAATCTGAATCAATGGTATCAGAGCGGTCTACTCTTTCTCATTTTTTCTTTGCATGTCCCCAACAGGGTCATGGTATAAGGAGTTAGGGCTAAATCTCATTGAACCCTTGCAAGATCGGCCTCGCAAACCCTGATCACCTCCCATGGCAGAATAAAAGACAGATGAGGGAGTAGGAGATCCTATCAAAATATTTCTCAAGGAGGCCCTCATGAAACAGAGGAATGCGATGATGGATAAATTTTCCCAGATCCTTCAACGATTGCCCACCGGCGGCACATCTACTTCCAACAACCACTCTGGAGGCACCTCTCCTTTCAAGGTACAAGTCAACTTTGACATTCCTATATTTGAAGGCCAGATAGATGTAGATGTTGTAGATAGATGGTTAGATTTGTTGGAAGGGTATTTCTCGGTCCATTATTTCTTCGACCGAGCAAATATTATTTTTGCACTCCTCAAAGCTGCCCCCCAAGTCAAAGGCTAGTGGGAAACCTACTCCAAGCAAAAGGATTAGAGGTAACCCTCTCTATTCTTAGCAGCACCCACTTGGAATTCATTCTGAGACGACATCAAGGAACAATATTACCCTATGGGGAGCTATGAGGAAAAGTACATCTAATGGACCACATTACAGTAGCAAAGGGATCAAGATGTGCACAAACTAACAAATACGTTTCTTACCCTATGCACAAACCTATGTATTAAATATTCATAGAGACATTTTGTGCTCAAGTACCATAACTATCTACATATAATATTCAGGAGCAAATGGATTTCATTGAAATTACATCACTTAGCATGACATATTGCTATGCCGCCAAGATCAAGTAGAAATTTAAGCAAAAGAAGCGAGACTTTAGATCCGCGAATTCGAAGCCAGGGAAAGGAACCCCCGAACCACAGAACAAGGGAAAAGGCCAAAGCGGGGAAACTCAGAACAACACCAAAAATTAAAAGAAGGACATAGGGAACTGGTGTGAATTTCATAACAACCCCACTCATAGCGAAAACGAGTGTCTGGCCAAACAGTTGTTGGTGGCCGAACTAAAGGAACTAGAATCAGATGCATGTTCTGATCCTGAGTTAGAACGAGAGAAGGGATATGAAAAAGAGAAGTAGATCATTGATGTGGATCTTAGTTCCATTATTTCCACCACCAAGATCCAAGGGGAGGATCCCGAGGATCCAAAGCATGGGGAGTGCCTCTTTCATTCATAGATGTGGATGAAGGGTTCTCCACTGCAATTCCTTATCAATAGCAGAAGCCAAAATAACCTCATTTCAGCAGAGGTCATGAAGCAGCTCAGCCTACCAACCATAGCACACCTGCAACCGTATAACAGTGGGTGGATTCACGAAGGAAGAGATCTCTGCATTCGCTAGCAGTGTCGCCTTTCGTACAACATCAAGCCATTCACGGATGACGTACTATGTGATGTTGCTCCTCTTGATGTTATGATGTATTATTGGGTCATCCATACTTTTGTAGGCAACATGATGTGTATGAGTCTAGGCCTTGTTCTATTATTATTACTTTGGTAAATAATTTTTACATGATACTAGAGGTAGTACCACCTCCTTCCATCTCATTGACTACTGCAAAACAACGCAACAAGATTGTTTCCCAAACCAGAAAATTTATTTGCATTACCATTCACCCACAAGGAAAGAATAATATTGTGGGTACAACCTCAAAATAAGTCTCCCCTAAAAGGCAATAGCCGATGGAAAAAGGCATGGAGGAATACGAAGAAATTTTCTCCTCAACCACAGAGGTTCCTCTACAGTGTCAGTTCAAGCACTCCATTGATATGACCCCAGGCATACCGTCACTTGATATTTCCATACCTCATGCGACCAAACAAACATAGTCCAGAAATGTATTGTTTGAGGATGATAAAGAAACCAAATTTATTGAACACATCCAGCATGTCCACCCATAGGTCCATGACGTCTTCAAGAAATCTAATACCCAGTTCAAAGGAATTTGCCTCATCTCATGGAGGATCTCAACGCAATGGGGACCATTGCTTCGTAAGGGTGGAGGAAAGATACAGGAGGATATTGGTGGCCACCCATATATTCCATTTGGACCCCCACCATCAGTTTTTTTAGTTTTTTAATTTTAGCACAACTTACTATTTTTAACATTTTTTCAGGTCGTGAAGTTTCGGAGCCGTTTTGAGGCCCTAAAAGATGTTTTTTGGGAAACCAGATAGCAACATGGGTCCATAGACCAATGTTACTCACTAAAAATTTATAGTCCTCGGATAGATATCTATAACGAGGTATTGAGCGTGTCAAACAAAGATTTTATGTCAAAGTTACCTCTCCTGGAAGATTGATGTACCAATTTACCCAAACGAGACCCACATTTTTGGTGCTTCATCTCCTAGGGTTAGGTTTTTGGATGTTTAGGGTTTTTTTTGTTTCTCAACAATAAATAGGCCTTCAAGCCTCATTGTAACACAGTTCAAAGGTCTGTAGTCACCACATCTCTTCTTAGAGATACGCTACCAACACCCTAATTAGTTTATTTCCATTATGTCTGTAAGCATATTTATGTTATTTTATATCAATGAAATGAAATATTATTTCCGCTGCATCTTTGTGTTTATGTTTATTTCTATGTATTATTTCATTCTTGCATAAATCTCGATCAATTGAATGACTAAAATAGTTCATGGGAGGATAAGTAACAAAAAGTGTAGCACAAACAATTGTAGTCATGATCAAGATTTTAGGCATAGAGGCTCAATGCTCAAAAGAAACTGACTTGTTTCATATTCTTCCAATAGAAGGTTATCATATGAATTCCTATTCCTATTCCTCTTTATCTTCCCCTAGAAGGTTATCCTATGAATGCCTATAGCTACACCTCTTTAATTTCTACTTATTCTTGGGGTGGTCTGTAATATCCCAAAATAGGAAAAGAAGTAATATTGAACACAAAAATGGAAAAATAGTAGTGAATATCAATACACCAAGATGTGAGATGCATGTAGAGCAATTTTATTAAACATAGAAACAATAGTGGGCATAAAATCTTGAGGATCAAGTCACTTAACCAATACAACACTAGCCTCCAATAATCACATAGAAAAATATATGAATACTTGTTGCTATACAAATGTTGGAAGATCAATATAGCATAATCCTAGTGGACATAGCTACAATTGGGAATATACAATGGTATAGGACAACTAATATTTGCGTCAAAAGATACTGGAAATAAAGATCAAGGCTCTAAAACACCTTTCCTAGACAACCCAGAAAGGGTTTACAGAAATATACAAAATATTAGAATGTCAGAATGCAGCCCTAGGGCTGAATAAGCTCTCCAACTGGGAAGCTGAAAGGAGGTGGCTAAAACTGATGTAGAAAGTATGGAATCTACTAACATACTCTCCAAATTAAAGGTTGATCCCTTCGCTGGAAATTTAACTCTCCAAATGATGCATTGAATCCTCCACTGCAAATACACAGTAATATAACACAGTCTATGAGGGAAACTACATTGTAGGAGATGATAATAACTTGGCATGGTGCCAAATGATGAAATGATGCCAAAGGAACTCTCTTGCTAGCCTCCTGATGGAAATAATGCTTCCTCCACCAAAAACAAGCTCAAAAAATGGCCCTATAAACCCTCTGCTACTTCTACTCTGCAACACAACACAACCCTGGAAGAAACTTCACTATAGAAAAAATCTGAAGCTTGGCCTGATCTCGAAATGTGTAAATTTAGATCAATAACCTCTCCTTAGTGGGAACTCAAAGTCCCCTAAGGATGAGGGTGGGATTCCCACTCGGGAACACCCTTGTGCTAAACATGACAACAACATCCACTAAATAGCTTAAGAGAGCAAGAAGTCATAACAGACCAAAAACATAATAATCATCAACATGGCT
The DNA here is from genome assembly GCA_034641835.2 of Pinus albicaulis. NCBI lineage: Eukaryota > Viridiplantae > Streptophyta > Pinopsida > Pinales > Pinaceae > Pinus > Pinus albicaulis. The sequence continues at coordinate 272,321,627 of CM076576.1, forward strand.
TCCATGGCTGACTTCCCATTCCTTATATGGTTTTTGAGGATTCTCACCCTGGGCCCCACTCATTAAAGCCACTACTCTCATGGAGAATTCCTCCCATTCAGACTGCATTGCCTCTCATTAACTATCCACTCCCTCCATACCAACGTTGTTGATATGGTCAAACTTGACCCCATCCGCATGCTCCAACCCCTGTTCATACATCAGGGTTCTTTATCCAGCTAATAAGATGATTTCCATTCACATTAGGAGTGATTTTATTCCTACTAAGGATATTTATGGGTCTCACTACCCTCTTATTCTTCTATCTAAGTGGAAAAAACAAAATTTAATATTCCAACTAGCTAAAAGATAATTTTGAATATTACTATCCTCCCCTCCAAAATGTTGCTTTTCCTCAAGAAACTATAAAGGTGAGTGCTACAAAAATTCTCCTCCTCCCCTTATGACACCTCCCAATGATGAGCTCCTTCCATGAACCAAGTATCCTCCAATCAATCCATCCCTAAGATTCTCCTCCCAAATTATCAAGTCACCCAAATGACTCACCCCATAAGGAAACAAGAGATCTACTGCAACAAACATATGCTGGCCCATGTTCTCCCTAAAGCAGGAGGCATAAGAAGTGTGGGTAATATCATTCCCAATGGGTAACTCCAATCCACGTATCGTCGCTCCATTCATTCCAACAATAATGAAGAAAACATCATCAATATATGGGATCAAGATCAAGGATACACTTGTTGTCATATGAAATAACAAAGGAAGATCGTAGTTCCACAAGTGGAACTAGTGCAGTATTACTCCTGACTGCCTCATAATATGACATGATGAGTGGCTTCCAAACCATTGCTTATTGCCACAATCCTCTAATATACTTGGATAAGGTGAATGATGTGTGGTGTCAACTGAGCACACCCTGAATAAGGTACCATCTCCCCAAAATATCCTAAGGAGTTGCCATCCTTATCAATGCTTATGGCCACAAGCATACCATGAATTCTATAAGAAATACTGCCTCCTTTTCGAGAAATGATATTTACATTAATGTTAAAGGAATACAAGTACTCATCTAGTAGATAATTATACACAAAAAACATAATCCTTACCATATACTTTGAGCAAGCTGGTGAAGTCGCTCATAGATGGGTCTCCCCTCATCCCCATCGGATAAGGATATGGCTGTGAAAACTCTGGAAAGAATTTGTGCCTCTCCCCAATCTCCAAACAACCCATGGATCTCATGATATGTTGGTGCATCTCCTCTTTGAAGCCTTCCCAACTGAATCCCTCCATGATAGTATAGTATGCTATCACAAAATCAGTGTTGTTGGAGAGAAAAACCTCATATGCTGCATATAGAAGCTTCTCCTTGAGATTATAATATCTACTCAAGAATATACTATTCTGACAATAGATGAGCCCATCTCTCATTGCATATCTCCCATCTGACAACTAGCCATCAAGTATCCTGCATAAGAAGAGATCCTTGGATTATTCCACCAACAGATGGAATCTTCAATAAGGATCAATACTCACTAATGATAGTGCTACTAATCTACAATGTAAAGTGCCTCCCATGTTTCTTCCCTCTTCTTTGACATTTTCCACTCAAAATTTATGTGTCGGGATACTACTCTTCTGCCTTTGCTACCCCTCCTGTAGTTGCTCCTGCTCTAGTAGAGGTTGAATTTTTTGGAGGTTATCCTTCCATAGGAAAATATTACCCATCCAAAATCTTCTGAGTTTGGCCAATGTATGCATGAGTGGCCACCATCCTCTACCATATGTGGAAGATTCCTCCCTATGTGGAAGCATCTCCTGGTTCTCCATAGCCATGGAGTGGTCTCCTTGCACCATGATGGTTCCATCATCCATCCCCATAACATCTTCTCTTAGCCCAAGATTTTTGGGGAGAGTTGGTAATACTGATATTGGGAGAATGTCTCCCTCCTCCTTGAGCCTACCCAAGGCTCTCTACAATGTGAAAATTCCTCACAAGGTTCTCATCCCCCTTGAATCTATGAGTGGTGCAACTTGTTGTGATACATCTCTCATCAACTCCTCATATGGTGGCCTCCCTAGTGGAATGCCTCTAAATAGTAATGTGTCATGGGCCAAAGTCAGCTGCATAACTGAATGGATTGTTAGGTCATTGCTTCCACTATGCAAATCTAGCTCTGTTTTCTATGTGGAAGCTGTCTAAGAGGGACAAGTGTGCATGCCCCTAATCACATGATGCTTACCACTCTTTTTATCTGTGCACTCCATATGTAAAGTCTCCCAATCTATGGTGAATGTTCCCAAAGAAATCAATCACTACACACCCAATATCATATTTCTGTCAGGGATTTCAACCACAAAGAAATGATCACTCAAGGTATATGTGCCCATGGTGACAGATAATGCTGGAACATACTGCATGCACTGCATGGTTCTAGCTCCTAAGACCAAAACTGAAAATCCCTCAAAGTCATCAATAGGTATTTCCCTACTCTACACTAATTGGGCATCAATAAAGTTGTGGGTAGCCCCACTGTCAATCAACATGAATACCCTATGATCCAGAATGGAAACTCTAACTCTTAAGTTCAAGTACTTGGGCACTCCTCGCAATGATGAAAGGGCCCCTCCAACTGGAGAAAATTCCCCATTCCCACCTCATGGTGGTGGTGGATCCTCTCCTGCTATCACAATGATGTGACCTCCTTCTGGTTCCTTTTATTCCTCCTCTTCATCATCAGAGAATACCTCTATATAGTGTGCCTTCCCTATGCTTCACATCTATGTCTAGGTGCCCATGATTCTTGGCATGTGAAGCAAAGATTCCTTCTCCTCAAGTATCTTCGGAGATAATCACTAAGAGGTCCTTTGTTTTGGATCTCCTTTGAAGGAGGAGCCTTCACATATTTTCCCTTTGATGGAAAAGTGGGCTTTTGTTGAAATGGTGAATTTTCCCTTGCAAAAGCATCTTGTAGATATCTAGCCCTTTCAACAACTTCTTGAAGGGTAGTTGGTTTGGTTCATTTAACCAACCCATGTAGAGGCTCTGCTAGCCCATCAATAAATATATAGACCCTCTTAGCTGTAGATAAATCAAGAGCCATAACAGAAAGTATTAGAAATTCAAAAATGTAAGCTTCTGTATTACCTGACTATTTGAGCTTAGCTAGCCTAATAAAAGGTGCCTTCGGGTTTCTTCAATCAAAACTCTCCAACAACCTCCTCATGAAATCTGAATATGCAGTAAAATTGGGCCCTGTTAGTGATTAATATGCCATTATTATCACTTGTGACGCTTATACCACCCAGTTTTCTACCATTCTTATCACGTCATTTATTATAATTTATTATTTAAATCCATTTATAATGGTTATGTCTTATGAATGAATATTATTTAATCTCCTTTATTTCTAATAAATTGATGATTATGTATGATTTTATCAATGATAGTTTAATAAATCGATTGTAATTATTCATCCATTTTAGCCTCAAAGATAATTTCAGATTAGAAATTTGATCATTAAAATTACCAACTCAAATGTGTGAATAAGGAGATGACATTTTTACGATTAGAATTACGACAAATGAAGAAAACAGATACAAATCCGAACATAAGGTTTTGTCAGACAGATGATGCTTCAAAGGAAAGAATGGTTTGCCCAATTTAGGTTTCATACTAAAGAAAACAGGAGTTAGGAGTTCTTTGAGCACAATTTTCTCAGATTTGTTGTTGCGGCCATCCTCCAAATCTCAGCTGCAAAGCCAAATTCGCCTTGTTCTTGTTGATCAAATGGTTAGAAGCAAACCAATTTTGTAATAGAATCATGTTGTAATTATCTCTATTATAACCACTCTCTGCTCTCTTTGTATTTAAATCAGAACAGAGATCAGAGAGGAGAAGGACTTTGAGGATGATTCGGGATGGATTCGAATGATGGAATTGAGGATTCAGACTTAGAGATTCAAGAATGAAGATGGATTATTCATGATAGGATAGGGATTGTTGCATTGCCATTGTAATCTTCAAAGCTTTTGCTGTTGTAATGATTTCACAATTTGAGGATGAATAAATAAAAGGGTTGTTGTTCATTCCCCTGATCTGAAGTAGCCCAGCAGCATCCGCTGGCGGCTAAGGGCCCAGCCTCTGGTGGAGTATGCTGCAATTGTATCATATCTTTCCAATTTCCACCGTGTGATGGTTTGATTTAGTTCATATTTCTTTGAATCGTAATGCTTTACAGTTTCATGTTCTTTACTTCGCTGTTTAGTTTGGTTGATTAATTGCAAGAGTTTGCTTTTAAAGAGCTTTCCTAGTTTACTTTCAATGGCAGCTTTCCATTTCCTGTTATTTGCATTATCTTTGCTTTTGTGTGAAGAACGATCTGAAACTGTAGTGGGCATTGGCATTTGCTGTCTAGTCCCCAGATTAATGATCTGTTCCTTGGTTACTTTTGGTTACATCAGTTTCCAAAGGGATGAGTTATTGTTACTGGACCCTTGACTGATACATTACTTATTTTTCCGAATGCATGATTTAAGTCTTAAAATGCTTTGTTGTAAGTAGATTTTATTTCCAGCTTTCATTTACTTTTGGATTTTAAGCACTATACTGCAAAACATTACTCTTGAGTAAATAGCCGACTCAGACTGAGTACACTCTTGAAACAAAAAGTCGTCCCTGGGTTGACAATTAATGTGAGGTAATTAGGAGTTACAAAGACACCTTTTTATCGCTCCACATTTTGGCGCCGTTGCCGGGGAGAGTGTAGCCATTTCTAAAGAGTAGTGTGAATCTGATGAGTGCCTGCTAGAGAAGAGTTGGATCTTAAAAACGGAAGGTAAGAACCTACGTGCGGAGCATGTAAAAGCCCTGCTCCACTGTCCGCTTTCCTAACAGATTTGTTGTTGCTTTGTTGGGTAGAAATAGATGTTTGAATTTTTGTGTGAATGATTAGGAAAAAAATAGAAATTTTGAAAAATGGATCACATGATCTCATGCAAGTGGTGATGTAAGCACCACCCATTTCACTAACCGATTGACAGGAACATTTGAAAAAGGAGCCTCGAAGAAACACATGAAAAACATCTTATATTATGATAAGAAATGGCTCACGTTTCTACTTTTGAATTTCCTATCAAAGATCTAGGAGGAGTGATACAAATGCACATAATTCCCCCATCTTTACCAAATTTTCATGGTTTAGCAAATGAAGATCCAGATACATTCTTATTTGAGTTCGAAATACTTTGTAGAGGATATGATTATTGTACTAATGATCAAAAATTGAAAGTGTTTCCTCTTACTCTAAAAGGAGCAGCTCTCCGATGGTTCATGAGCCTAGGTGGGAATTGCATCCAATCATGGGAGGACATGAAGAACATATTCTTGAAGAAGTACCAAGACTATTGCAAATCCAATGAAGATATTTTCAGTATAATACAAGGGGAAGATGAAATTTTGGAGGACTATGTAGATCGATTTCAATACAACCTTCAAAAATCAAAATATAAGCATTTGGAGAAAGAGATCTTAAAAACACTCCTTCTTAAAGGAATCAAAGATGAATTTTTAGAACTCTTAAATATGATAGGAAAAGGTGATGTTTTTCAGTTATCATATGATGATGTTTGTGAGTTGTGCATAAGGTATTCAAGAGGAATCTCCAAGGCTGGTAAGAATTCTAGAGATGTTTGTTCTTTGTTTTCCAAATCTGCTACAAGAATAGGAGACATAAGAGCTGAAATCAATGATTTATTTGAAAATTTTAAAGTTGATTTTATTAGCTCTCTAAGCTCAAAATTGGACGTTTTGCAGGTTCATAAAAATGAAGAATTTGATGAAGTATTTTTCCCTCATGACCAAAAGGAGCAGCCCATAGATGGTTACTCTTCCTTATCTAGGATGGAAGTATCATATCAAAGAGGTGAGGAAGCTGCAACAAGGTCAAAACCATGGAAATCATGGCCTACAGGTATGGTTCAAAACACTTCTTCTCCATTCTCTTACTTGCATAATCCATTATGTAATACTCATGTTCTAGGGAAGCCATGTCAATTTCAATATAACTACCAATCTTATCTACAAGTTTGGCATGGTTCACCTTATGATTGCATGACTACTCTCCCTCATCTTGTAGCACAAGCACATTATCCATATTCTCCACCAGCTCTTTCACACCATCCTGCTTGCATATCAAATTTATCCACTCAACCCAACCAACCACATCATCACAATGCTCCATTCCATACACAATTTCCTGCTCAACTAATTCCACACCCTCACCACAATAAACTAGTACAACATACTTACATTGTTGAACTGCCAAATTTACCCACCCTTCCCACCCATTCTATCTCACATGCGCCATTAGAAAAAACTTACAATGAGATTCAGAATGTTTCAAATTCAAAAATTGTAGAAGTTATGGAAGAAAATGAGCTTACTTCTAGTTTGCATCAACAAACCATTTTAAAAGCTCAAGAACCTCATGGTATGATGGGAAATCAAGAAAGTAATGGATATATTGAAGATTGGTTTCACTCCATCACGTGTTTGCATCATCACTCCATACTTCAACAATTTTTGACAACATCTTTTCAAGGGAAGTTGGCTTCTCATACCCTAATTTTTATCAATATGCATTTTTCAAATTTGGGTATGTATATATTGGAAGCCTTATTTCTAAAATGGTTCCACTGGAAATACTCTTATACATAAACATATTCGATTCTCAAAGAAGAGTAGGATAGTGGAGAAAATAAAATAAAATAAAATAAGGACATAAATAAATGCATTTTGTTTTTTTTGTAAAAATAGTTGTTTTTTGTGTTGCAACACGCTATCGAAATCAACATCGGTGATAAATATTTCAATTTATTTGTGTATGTAGATGAATTATATTGTAAATAACAATTCTATAAACACTTATATTCATTTTTTATCACCAATTTGAAAAAATGCTTGAATATCATTTTTTTGGCTTGCGGGCTTGATGAACTTTCTGGAAAAACAGTCGGGACAGTCATGTTTTGAGGGACCAAAAATGAATATTTTTAAAACCTGTTTCTACCCTAGGTATCCCTTGATGTCTACTTTCTAACCCAATTTGAATCAGTCAATTTGGATTTGAAACGAAAAAGTTAGAACCAAAACATTGACCGGATGTCTAGCGGGCAGCTCAGGAACAGAGTTGGGACAGTCAGTTTTTGGAGGCCTAAATGACCATATTTTTAAAACCTGTTTCTCTGGTAGATTTTCCTATGAATCTAGTTTCCAATGCAATTGGAATCACTCATTTTCGATATCTTATGGGGAAGTTATGATCAAAATACTGACTGTCTATCGTAAATCAGCACCCTTAAAACTCTGTTTTTCCGGATGTTCCTTACAGTGTTTGACCTATCAATTCTTCTTTTCTTCAAAACATGTTTCTATTGGAGATAAATAAATGAATCTAATTTCATTTCCAATTTGAATCATTTGAATCCGACATCAAACGAAGAATCTATGCTTGAAATATCAATCGTTGGTCTAGATTGGGTAATTGAAAATGACTATGTTATGCAGGCTGTTCTAACTAAAATTGACATATCATATCATTGAATTTCTAAAACCTATTGCTACTGGAGATAAACCTTTGAATTAGCTCTCATTTGGCCTTGGAATCACTCAATTTCGATGAAAAACAAAGAAGTTGTGATTAAAACACTGCAGGTTAGCATGATTGGCCACTGCTCTCCCGCAGGTGACAGATAAATTTTACTTTGTTATTTTCTCAATGGATTTGTTCTACAGAGTAACTAATTGTTGTTTTTTGCATAATTATTGGATTAGGGGAGCCCGATCACCTCTCTTTCTCCATGATTTAATGTTTTATTGCAGGTAGATACTCGTTTTTTGCAGGTCCTAAGAGAAAAAGAAGGTCAATTTATGGACGAGTGATTCTTGAAACAAATTTTAATAAAACAAAGGAATTTCATCCAACTCATTACCCAACGGATTCATAATAGAACAAATGAAGAATTGATTTCAATTTGAAGATTCATGTCTTATCCCTACTGCCAAAACATTTTTCAAAGAGATCATTTTTTTGACATAACATCATAGCTGTTGTAACTTAATTTAGTTATTTACATATTGTTTTTAAATAAAATGTTGTTTCTTTTCTAATTTCTCTTATATTTTGTGTTTCAGGTGTTGCTTCATTCAAAGTGTAACTCATCCTCAGCATCAATGCTGTGAACATCAAATTTGTTTTTTTGCATGTTTGCATTTTATGATCGACATTTGCATTTTCACACTTTTTTGTGTGTATTTTTGTTTTTTTTGTGTGCATTTCCTTTAAGGAACACCACTTTTTGAGTGTTTTTGCTGTTCATTCAAAAGAGCAACACTTTGGGATTATTTTTGAGAGCAACCCTTCCTTCCTCTTGTGGGACTATTCCTAGTTCATCTCAACCACATTTTACTGATTCCCCTTCATGGCATGAAGTACACTATTTTTATAAGGACAAGAATTATGGATTCTATTGAAGCGAGTTAATATCATTCACGTTATGATCTTTAGCAGGACAGCTCCTTGATGATAGATTATTTTCAAAAGGGACACAATTATTTATATACTACTTTACTGCATTGTTTTCTGTTGAACATGATATTGATTGATCATCTTAATACCATGTTGGTTCCACCCTTCCTGGTTATAATCTTCTCTCTCTGTAATAAATGAGATTATGGGTATATTTTTTTCTATTGACATGTTCCACTTCTTCCACCATCCCTGCTCTTAAGGAGTGCTGAGCCTCCCTCTTTTTATCATAAAAATGTGTAATAATAACAAAATTTTGTTCGCAGATGGAGGATAGGGGGTCTCAGTACGAGCCAGCCTACCATGTTCATAAGGCTGTAACAAAGTGACATTCCCATTATGGCCACCACACCAGGGTTATGATCCATTAGATAGTCAAATTATCCTTGGAACAGGAGGTCTCATCACGAGCCGGCCTGATCACTTTTGCTACATCCCAGTGAATAGCAGTGTGGTTATCTGGTTACCACGCCAGCACACTGGTCTCTTCTGTAAGAACAACACTGAAACTCTCTAGTTATAAATTGAGGATTCTGGCTCATATGGATTAAAAAGCAACCCTGCCGAGGCTATGGACGCCTGCTGGCAGCAGCGGCTCTGCTTATGGTATTGAAGTTATATCTTATCGTCAATTATTATTATAATACCCTTTTCTTATCAGAGAAGTTATTTCCTTACTTTTTCCCTATTTTGAACCTTTATGCATGAGAAATTGTTTTATGATCAATCACATCATTTTCAGCTAGCATACTATCAGTAAAGCATCTTTTTGGCATATTGTTGTTCTTTTTCTCTTTTTCGTAACTTATCATCAATCCAAAGTGTCCTATCTCTTATTCATAACTATCTTTACACACTCTGCTCTCATTATAATCATAACTCTCGTTGTCCTATCATTGATATGTGTACTCTGCTTCATTCACTGATATATTGTTCATTCTTGTGCCTTGCCGTCAGCATAACCCCTCTCATACGCTTTATGGTCATGGCATTCCTTTTCCAATTGGAGGGGGGAATGTATGCATTATGGGATTGCATGCGATATGATTACTGCACTCTGCCATCACTTGTTGATTTGCCAAAATATTAGTGTTGCATGTATACATAAGTTTTTCTGATTGAAATTTTTGCATGCATCTTATCTATTGCTTACACTATGGATTCAAGAACATTGTATGCCAAATAGTGCTTTGTTTGCAGGAAAACAACAAGTATGGGCATAATTCTATTCATAGCATGACCACACTATTGCACTTAACAGAAGAGGCTCGCGCACGTGAACAATTCTTCAGACATGATGTGCTTACCTGGATTCCACCTTTTGCATCACTTTCAGCACCAACTCTGCTTACATCAGCTTCAACAACTGTCAGTCCATATATGTCATTCCACATTTTTGGAGGTAAAACTTGAGGTAAAATCGCATAATTTTCTGATTTATTACGAATTTAGGAGAATTTCAAAAAAATCCATTTTGAGCATCATTTATCATCCTTGAGTCCACATCTATACCACTCCCTATTTTTCAGCGGCGTATCATTTTCGAGTATGGGGGAGTGTTCCTTTCATTCATTTATTTCTTATGACTATGCCATTCATATTCTTTATTATCCATTGCTATTCTTATTCATTCTCAACACCTCCCTTATTCCATGTTGTTTTACACCAAGCATAGAATTCAACAGCTGGTAGCAACCACCTCAATTTTTTTTCTAGCATCGCATGAGGGCATGCTAATTTTTCAGAGAGGGGGAGGAATTGCTACGCATGATGGATGTTTTCAATTTTCTTTCTCATTTAAGGCACACAATTTCAGTGTAGAAATTGATTTCCATAATATTTTTAAAACTATGAACTCAATTCTTGTGATTTTTGGAAAACACAGACGTATCATTAATACAAACCCAGATAATTTCAAGATAAATTGGTTCATAAAATTTCGGAAATCATGCACTCTCACCTACAGCCATTTTGTTTATATCTCATGATCCGTGCATCAAAACGGTCTGATTTTTGGATCATAAAGGCATTCATATATTATAAATTTACTTGCCAAATTTCAACAAAAGTTGGTTTGTAGTTTTTGAGAAAATGGTTAATGAAGTTTGCTGTTACTCATATCATATTTTGTTGCAACTTCATATATACATATAGTTGAATGTCAATGTAAAAATTGTTATGCCTTCATCAAGATTACTAAAAGTGAATATTTATTAATTAAGGAAGAATTCATTTGTTCTATCCATTTCATTAGCTGAGATGAACATATTTTTTATTGCTTGGTTAACACATGGGTTTTTGTCTTTGGGTTGCATGAGGACATGCAATATATTCAGTTTTCGTTGCATGAGGACATGCAACATATTGAGTGTCGGGGTATGTTGGGCCGTTAATATGCCATTATTATTATCACTTATGAACGCTATTCCACCCATTTCTACCATTCTTAATCACGTCATTTATTATAATTTATTATTTAAATCCATTTTATAATGATTTATGCTCTTATGAATGAATATTATTTATTCTCCTTTATTTCTAATAAATTGATGATTATGTATGATTTTATCAATGATAGTTTTAATAAATCAGTTGTAACATTATTCATCATTTTTAGCCTCCAAGATAATTTCCAGATTGAAGATTTGATCATTAAAAGTGCCAACCTCATTCTGTTGCAGAATAAAGGTAACGATTTCTTGATTTGGAATTAAGAAGCAAATGAAAGCGAATCGGAAAATCGAACGTCGTTTTATCCGAAACGGACCCGATTAACTTTAGCAAAGAAGTTTGCAAATTGGTTGTACTAGAAAACCACAGAGTTCTTTGGCTGGAATTTTTTCCTGAGATTTGTTATTGTTGTGACGTCCTCCAAATCTAGAAATTGCAAAGCCAAATTCGCCTTATTCTTGTTGATCAAATGGTTAGAAGCAAACCAATTTTGGCAAGTCATGTTGTAATTATCTCTATTGTAGCCTCTGCTCTCTTTGTGACCTTTAAGCCAAACGGAAGATTTGAGGGAGCGGAACTTCCCAAAGGATGATTCGGGATAGATTCGAATGATGGAATTGAGGATTCAGACTTAGAGATTCAAGAATGAAGATGGATTATTCATGATAGGATAGGGATTGTTGCATTGCCATTGTAATCTTCAAAGCTTTTTCTGTTGTAATGATTTCACAATTTGGGGATGAATAAATAAAAGGGTTGTTGTTCATTCACCTGATCTGAAGTAGCCCAGCAGCATCCGCTGGCGGCTAAGGGCCCAGCCTCTGGTGGAGTATGCTGCTGTTGTATCATATCTTTACAATTTCCGCCGTGTGATGGTTTGATTTAGTTCCTATTTCTTTGAATCGTAATGCTTTACAGTTTCATGTTCTTTACTTCGCTGTTTAGTTTGGTTGATTAATTGCAAGAGTTTGCTTTTAAAGAGATTTCCTAGTTTACTTTCAATGGCAGCTTTCCATTTCCTGTTATTTGCATTATCTTTTCTTTGGTGTGAAGAACGATCTGAAACTGTAGTGGGCATTGGCATTTGCTGTCTAGTCCCCAGATTAATGATCTGTTCCTTGATTACTTTTGGTTACATCAGTTTCCAAAGGGATGAGTTATTGTTACTGGACCCTTGACTGATACATTGCTTATTTTTCCGAATGCATGATTTGAGTCTTAAAGTGCTTTGTTGTAAGTAGAATTTATTTCTAGCTTTCATTTACTTTTGGATTTTAAGCCCTATACTGCAAAACATTACTCTTGAGTAAATAGTAACTCAATGATACTCTTGAAACAAAGAAATCGTCTGGGTTGTGATTAATGTGAGGTAATTCTAGAATTCTGAAGACACCTTTTGTCGCTCCACATTGTCTTGTCCTAAGACCATGAAACCACCAATCATGTGCCTCACCCTCAAGGTGCAGTGTTGCTATTTTGATGGCTTCCATCTCTAGTACCTGGTTCAACTAGAAGTAGATGTCTAGATTATCTACCCAAGGTTTGGCTGTGCATTTGGATGACCCATCAAAAGTGGGCAAGAAGAATCTACCCATAGTCTGGTGAAGATCATTTTTTGTATGAATCCTCCACCTCTATTGTGATGTCGGGGTCTCCTATTTTCCTCGATCTGCAAAAAATCCTGAAAAGTAAAATGATCTTTGAATCTCTGAGATTGAGACTCATACTCAAGAAAGTAATCTTCAAGAGTTTCTTGTCCTTGAAATCCTCCATTTCCCACTGCTAAGAATGTAGGCATAGTGGAGCATTGGGAAACTTGGTGCTTCACTAGTTGATCATGCCAGTGATGTGAAATGTTAGAGCCTTCTCTATGTAGAAACTCTTTAGAGGATTCCTTGTGTTGATCCATTCTCATCTCCATGATATCTCTTGCAATATATTTGATGGTTTGAAGAAGAAGTTTGGGAAACTCCTTCTCCTCATCTTCTCCTGATATGGGAGTTTTGAACTTGTCTTATCTATCATCTGTATAATCATATATCTAGTTTCTTTTGAGATACCTCTTCTCTCTCTCAGTGAGAGGCTCTCCCTCTTCTGATGACATATTGGCTAAAATGCATAGGCTGAGCCAAGATTATGTTATGATACCATTGTAATATCCCAAAATAGGGAAAGCAAATATATCAAACACAAAAATGAAAAAATAGTAGTGAACCTCAATACACCAATATGTGAGATGAATGTAGAGCCATTTTATTAAACATAGCAACAATAGTGGGCATAAAATCTTGAGGATCAAGTCACTCAAGCAATACAACATAGGCCTCCAATAATCACATAGACAAATACATTAATAGTTGCTGCTATACAAATGCCGAAAGATGAATACAACGTAGTCCTAGTGAACACAGATGCATATGGGAACATACAAATATATAGTACAACTGATATGTGCCTCAAAATATGCCAGAAATAAATATTAAGGCTCTAAAACAACTTTCCTAGACAACCTAGAAAGGGTTTCCAGAAATACACAAAATATCAGAATACCGGAATGTAGCCCTAGAGATGAATAAGCTTTGCAACTGGGCACCTAAAAGGAGGTGGTTTGAATGGATGCAGAAAGTATGGAATCTCCTCCAATAGAATCTCCAAATGAAAGGCTAATCCCTTCAATGGAAATCTAACTCTCCAAATGATGTACTGAATCCTCCACTGCAAATACGCACTAATATAACACAGTCTATGAGGGAAACTGCGTTGTAGGAGATGATAATAACTTAGCCTAGTGAAAAATGATGAAATTATTCCCAAACACCTCCCTTGCTGGCCTCTTGATGGAAATAATTCTTCCTCCATTGAAAACAAGCTCATAAAATGGCCCTATAAACCCTCCATTGCTTATACCCTGCAACACAACACAACCCTGGAAGAAACTGTGCTATAGAAGAAATATGAAACTTGGCCTGATGCCAGAATGTTGAAATGCATCTCAATAACCTCTCCTAAGTGGGAATTTGAAGTCCCCCAAGGATGAGGGTTGGATTCCCGCTCAGGAACAACCTTGTGCTAAACAACACAATAGTCTCTGCTAAACAGCTAAAGAGAGCAATAAGTCATAATAGACCAAAAACATAATAATCATCAACATGGATTCTATGGCTGCCTTCCCCTTCCTTATATTCTTTGTGAGCGTTCTCACCTTGGGCCCCACTCATTAAATCCACTACTCTCATGGAGACTTCCTTCAATTCAAATTGCGTTGTCTCTCATTAGCTATTCACTCCCTCCATACCAGCATTGTTGATTTGGTCAAACTTTACCCCATCCACATGCTCCAACCCCTGTTCACACATGAGGGTTCTTTATCCAGCTCTTAAGATGATCTCCATTCACATTAGGAGTGATTTTATTCCTAATAAGGATATTTATGGGTCTCCCTACCCTCTTATTCTTCTATCTAAGTGGAAAAAACAAAATTTAATATTCAAACTAGCTAAAAGCTAATTTGGAATATTACATGGTATGTAGAGAGAAGCGATCTTTCTGTTCAAGGGAGTGGAGGAAGGTGGATGTGAACTGAATGTCGTCACCTACAATGTAATGCTTGATGTATACAACAATATGGGTACTTCTTGGAAAAAAATTGTATCACATTTTGAGGATATGAAAACTTGTGGAATTATACCTAATGAATGCACCTACAATACAATTATAGCCTCTTTTGGTAGAGAGATGTATGATGAAACATATAATATTTCAAATAAATGAAGACAGAGGGATGTCCTCTAGGTAGAACCACGTGTAATTCTCTTCTTAACGTCTATGGGAAAGCATGGTTGAAATATTTTTGACAGAAATGGAGAAAAACAATGAGTGCCAAGGTGATACTCTCACCTACAACGAATTGATTCTAGCTGACTGTATTGTTGGATTATGTAATGAAGTTGTTTATTTGATGGATAAAATGGTAAGAAAAGTAGTGGAGCTTGATTTTTTTACATAGAAAATCTTGATATCTGCATTTTGGAAAGAAGGAAGATGGGAGAAAGCATTGGAGTTCCTCACACAAATGAAGAATGTAGATTGTCATCCTAATCTGTGCACTTTCAGTGACATAATTGCAATGTACGGAAAAAAGGAAAGATTCCAAAAAATTATGTTAGTGTTTGATAAAATGAATTCTAGTGGATATAGCCCTGATAGAGTCATGTGGAATACTATGGTGGCTGTGTGTGGGAGAAATGGTGCACATAAACATGTTTCTAGACTTTTTAAGGAAATGAAGAAAGCTGGATAAATTCAAGATCGAGACACTTATAATATAGTGATTGGGACTTATCGCAGGTGTGGATCAATTAAGCTAGCTCTAAAAAAATATATCAAAATTATAAAATAGGGATTTTTTCCTAATCTCTCTACTTACAATGCTCTTTCGAATGAATTAGCTAGGAAAGGGCAGTGGAAGGAAGCAAATTTCTGATCATGGTAATTACTTATGGCAGCTTATATATATATATATATATATATATATATATATATTTAGTTTTCAATTCATTCATTAGGTCATCAAGAAATTACCCAAATATAATGCAAAAAAAGACAAGAGACAGAGGATGTATCTTTTAGTCCCATTTCCTACTCTTGTGGTAAACCAAGTACAATAATAAAATTATCTTATATTACCTTATCTTATTCTCTCCTGAACAATCCATCGTCCTCAATCTTTGGCTTACCACATTCACTACTAACCACATCAAATGCATCCCCGCAAGAGTCCATCTTCCCTAATTCTTGGTTCCTGGCATGAGAAGCTCTCAAACTCTATGAACTTATAAATTCACATAAGCATAGCTTCCTATAAAAAAATTTGATTTAAATATAGAAAATTATTACTTATGTCTATACTTCTGCCTCTTTCTCTACAAACTTGATTTCTTACATGGTTCTTGTTCATCCTCTAACACCTTTGCATCGTCCTTTTGGTGTGTCTATAGATGATTTTGTATCAAGATCTATCAAAGGTAACATCTCTTAGCCTCTTTCCCCATGAAATATTCTAGATTTCTAACAACCATCAAATGCTAGTATTTGTCTGTGTGCAACAAAGGGTATCTAATATCTGAGTTAACCCAGGAAATATGCAAAACTACTACTTATTTCAAAAGTGCCCATCCTTCCAAAATGGGGGTCAATACCAGAATTTGAAACTATTAAGTTACTTTCCATAAGAAAATATCTCATCTGAGACTCTAATTTGATAGGTTCCTTTAAGAAATCCCACCTAAAATACTGCGATGGAACATAAAACAAGTCTCTAATGGACTGATATTTCTATCTTCATTTGTGCCATTTTCCAACATTTCATTTGATTGCTACATCTTTTCACAATGAAAAGTATTTTACCTTGAGGTCCATGGATGCTATAGCTTTTGCTGGTAAGCATCCTAAAGGGAGGCCAAAACATCAATAGTTGGTATCACAACCAACAGATGAAGTTGAACAACAATTGTAAGTTGAAAAACCTAACATGACCAATTCTTGTGAGAGTTATGAATGCCAAAATTAGTATATGAAAATCAATACTATAAAACCATGTTAACATCCATTAGCAAGGTTTCAAATTTCTCAGCATTCTAACTCAGGTGAAGAAATAAATCACAAAAAAATAATGTAGAAACACTTTTGCATAATCACATGTTAATTATTACTTAATTCGAGTCCCCAAGGGAAATTCAACTTAAGAAGGAAAATGATAAGGTTATATTAATAAAAAAATTAAAATAGGAAAATCTATTTTGTTATCAAGGCAGCATCAAATCATCCTTTAAACAACCCCAATTTTAGTTGAAAAATATTTAAACTCTTCAAAACTACTATTTACTTGAAGAAATTCCAAATTTGACTCCTTTAGAAGACTACAAAAATCAGTTATATATCTGCAATGCTATTTATTTCCCACAAGAATGGTCAATCTAACATATATTCCATACTCTGAGTCTATTGAGAGAAGAATTTGCAAACATGTACTATTTTTGAATAGCCTCAAGGCTGGAAGTCTCGCCTACAAGTCAAAATGACATGATGTAGAGACAATTCTCAGCATATTTTTATAATATCATGCATTTACATGTCATTAATTACTGCTATTAAATTTTACAGCTCCCAGTCTTCAAAGTATTTATGGTTGAGTTTCACTAAGAGTACCTAGACTTCCTTCAACATATGAAATTTCCTAGTTGTGTTTTGGCATTAATATTTGTAGTTTATTTATAAATGTATGCATTCACAATTATATTGTTTAGGTTTAAGTTTAGAAAATAATATGACATCAACTGGACAATGCCATGAAGTTAGGATAGTGTTCCTATTGTGGAAATAGGGCCATAGATTTTATCACAGTGAATGTCACGAATGCCTATTTTGTGAGTCTTAAGGAAGCTAGATTAAATAATCAAGATGACATCAAGGGATGAATGATACAAAGTTATGATAGTGTGCCTATATTATAAACATGGCTACAAAAATATAACATTCCGCAATATTTGCTCAAAATATGCTAGCTTATTTCTCTTCTCACATTTTATAGCAAGATGCCATTGATAGTTCCATTATGAGCATTCTCCTTCATCCTAGGAAAGAAAAATAAGTTTTATCTAGAGAATGAGTCAATGTATGGAAATAACATGACTAGAAAAAACATGTGGGATTGTACGTTACTCTCCTGCAACATTATTTCTTTAAGACAAAGATGCCCTATGAAATTTATGTGTAAAGGAGCTCTTATTGACTAACATACACTCTCGTAGTTATTAAGTGTTGCCCTAAGGCACTCCTGGTAGAAAATCATTATAGTCCTTACTTAACACATTGATAAAGACCTAGATAACACATTACAACACACCGATCCTAGTTAGAGAAGGCCCCCTTAAGTTGGAGAAGAGGCACTAAAAGCTAAAATAAGAGATATTGAGATGATAGTGGGTAAGTGAGATATTGAGGTGATAGTGGAGAGGGTTCCTAAGATGCACAATAATATCTCCTTGATGCTTGGGCCTTTACATCATAGAGAGTGTTTTAACAAGGCTCTTTGTGAACTAATTATCAATTTGGCTTCGCAAGGTGCCAACAATCTTATTCTCACCTATAGGATGGAGTATGGTAGCTTGGAAACATGGAAAATGATTATGAATAGAAAAAAATACATTTACATTTGCATGTAATTAATTACCGCTATTAAATTGTACAATTCATAGATTTCAAAGTATTTGTCCTTGAGACTCACCAAGAGTACATACACTTCCTTCAACATAATAAATTGCCTAGTTGTGTTTTGGCATTAATATTTTTATTTTATTTATAAATGTATGCATTCACAATTATATTGGTGAGGTTTAAGGTTAGAAAGAAATATGAAATCAAGGGATTAATTCCATGAAGTTAGGATAGTGTTCCTGTTGTGGAAATAAGGTCAGAGAGTTTATCACAGTCAATGTCATGAATGCCTATTTTATGCAATTTAAGGAAGCAAGATTAAAAAATGAGGATGACATCACGGGATGAATGATGTAATGTTAGGATAGTTTGCCTGTAATGTAAACAGGGCTACATAATGCAAACATTCCTTATTATTTTCTCAAAATCTGCTAGCTTCTTTCTCTTCTCAAATTTTATAGTAGGATTCCATTGATAGTACCATTATGAACTTGTTCCTTGATCCTAGGAAAGAAAAATAAGGTTTATCTAGGGAATGAGTCAACCTATGGAAATAACATGAATACAAAGAACTTTTGGGATTACATGTTTCTCTTCTGGAACATTCCCTATGAAATTTATGTGTAAAGGAGGTCTTATTAACTAGCATACAATGTTATAGTTATTAAGTGTGGGCCTAAGTCACCCCCTATAGAAAATTGCTACATTACCTAGTTAACAAATTGATAACTACCTAAATAATACATTACAACACACTAATCCTAGTTAGAGAAGGCCCCTTGAAGTTTGATAAGAGCCAAACAAAAGATAAAAAAAGATATATTGAGATGATAGCGGGTAAGTGAGAGATTGAGGTGAGAGTGGGCAGGGTTCCTGAGATGCATAGGACTATCTCCTTGATGCTTGGGACTTTACTACATAGAGGGAGTTGTAATAGGGATCTTTGCAAGGTAATTCTCTATTTGGCCTAGCAAGGTGCCAACAATATTATTCTCACCTATAGGATGGAGTATGGTAGCTTGGAAACATGGATAAAAATTATTAATAGAAAAACATAAATTTACATTTACATGTCATTAATTATTGCTATTAAATTTTACATTTCACGTGTTTGAAAGTAGTTATCCTTGAGTTTCACCAAGAGTACCGAGACTTCCTTCATCATAAGAAATTTCCTAGTTTTCTTTTGACATTAATATTTGTCTCTATTTAGAAATGCATGCATTCACAATTATATTGGTGAGGTTTAAGGTTAGAAATAAATATGACATAAAGGTATGAATACCATGAAGTTAGGATAGTGTTCCTCTTGTGGAAATAAGGCCAGTGTCATGAATTCCTATTTTGTGCAGCTTAAGTAAGCTAGATTAAGAAATTAGGATGACATCAAGGGATGAATGATACAAAGTTAAGATAGTGTGCCTATAGTGTAAAAATATCTACAAAATGATAAAATTCCTTAATATTTGATCAAAATCTGCTAGCTTCTTTTTCTTCTCAAATTTTATAGTAGGATGCCATTGATATTTACATTATAAACATGCTCAATGATCCTAGGAAAGCAAAAGAAGGTTGATATAGAGAATGAGTCAACCTATCAAAATAACATGAATAGAAAAATATTTTTGGATTTCACATTCCTCTCCCGGAATATTCCCTCTTTAGGACAAAGATTCCCGATGAAATCTATTTGTAAAGGAGATTTTATTGACTAACATACGCAGATGTAGTTACTAAGTGTGGTCCTATGGAACCCCCATAGAAAATTATTAGAGTATTTAGTTAACAGATTTATAATGACCTAAATAACACATTACAACACTCCAATCCCAATTATATAAGCCCCCCTGTTGGAACGGGTGTTTCTAGCCCCGATTTTGTCCAATTTTGTAATATTTTTGTAATATTTGGTCTAGCGAAGGGGGTTTGGCGTGGGTCAAACCCAAAATGAATTGTAAGGGGTAAAAAGGGTAGACCAAGGTTCCGCAAACTACAATTTGCAGAACATAGGATAGCGTAGGCTAATATGTTATACGTAGATGGATAGATCAAGTCTAGAAGTAGGCTAAGAGTGATTGATGCTAGTTGTGAACTGTTGAAGTCTATTTTGGGTTGTAGTTGGGTAAGGACTCTTGCTGGCTGTGTGCATGGAGATCCTCAGTCCTACTATGTGCAGACCCCGTTGGATGTGTGCAGGGGATGGGAATCGGGTTTGTAAGTGGATTTTGGAAGCTAATGAATGAGAAATCTGTTTGAACGTATTTATGAGTTATGAGAATTGACTATGTTTATGGTATTACGATAATTATGCATGTTGATGAATATTGATGCACATGTGGATGTGTAGGTATCACTGAGATCTGATTAGTAATAGTTGCTTTATTCATGTTTACATGCTATATATGGGTTATGAGCCTCACATTTTGCAAATATATTGTTAAAGGTTCTGCAATATAAATTCTTCTGCACAAACCTGATAGACCTTAAACAAAGCTGCCTCTATTAACTCTCTTTCTCTCACGGTGAGGAAACATGGTTCCAGCACCATACCATACTACTTCGGGTGAGACCTTGGCCTGCATAAGTACGTCATTTTCGAAAGGGCCAGTAGTATAGGCATTTGTTTGCAAACCTTAAATCCGAACCTGGGTCAAGACCCCTCAAGCCAAAAAAGGGTTTTGTTGCCAGGACCAAGAGTATTTTGAGAGAGATTGGGTAATGCCACGAGGTCATTGGAGACCTGAGAAGTCTAAGCTTGAAGACTAGCTCGAAAAATAGATCCACGAATTTTCCCTAAAAGAGAATCGAAGTACAAGGCTGACTACTGAGGAGTGGAAAAACAAGTATATCATTACAAAGGTATATGAGATGTTCTTTGAAACTTTCACACACAAACTATAGGAGTGGCTAACAAGGTTAACAGAGTTCCAGACCTGTGGGAAAGATGATTAGGTTATGCAGTGGAATCCTAAATTGATTTGATAATTGGAGAAGGTCGATAGCAAGATCATCCGACTATAGATCACTAGGTGGATAGTATTTTAGGAGGATTTGTAACAGAATTCACAGTCGATCAATTTCTATCTCATTCTGATGCTGAGTGGAGATTATTTAAATGGTTTTGAGGTATTTTTTTGCAAACAATGTTGCTATTAATTTATTATTTTGTGAAAAAGGTGTTGTGTTGTCACACCGGGTGAATGACCTATGATCAGAGCGAAAGTATGACACAAAGTGGTAAATAATATAGAGTCAACCAAGAAGGGGACATATTGGTATATAGTCCCTTAAGAAAGCTACCTACGCGCAAAGAAAATAGTCCTCCGGTTACCCCACCGTCAAATTTGCGTAAGGGAAAGAATTATCCTACCCCACCACCACCGCCGGAAGATGATATGGCCATGCACATGAAGCTACTCACCTTTAAGGGTGTGGGGGAGGAGGACATGGACCAATTTTGGTTCGTGGAAGAATCAATATGGACTGTGCAGAATGTTGCTAGAAATGTTGTAAAAAGAGCGCAACTATCCTTAGCCTCTGAAGGTAGGGCCTTGTATTGGTTCATGGGGTACATTGGCCAGCATGCGGATCCATCAATACAAGAATTTAAGGATTCCTTAAAATAGAAATTCCAGAAGCCTAAGTCCTATGCTCAACTTGTGATTGACTTGAAAGATTTTAAATAGGGACCTACAGAGTTTGTATTGGAGG
Source organism: Pinus albicaulis (assembly GCA_034641835.2). Taxonomy (NCBI): domain Eukaryota; kingdom Viridiplantae; phylum Streptophyta; class Pinopsida; order Pinales; family Pinaceae; genus Pinus; species Pinus albicaulis. Next base: position 272,343,592 of record CM076576.1, read on the forward strand.
TTGATCAATAGATGAAGAAAGTTATCAAGGATGGAGAATTTAAGTATGAGGATAGACAACACAAGGAATGGTTCATTTACATGCTGTTACCACACCTGTGTGGACCCATGGGTCAGAAGACAATTAATACACAAGAGAAAGCCCTAGAAATTTTCATGAAGTTACAAACTATGCCAAGTTACAATGCCCACTTTGGGGTGTAGCAGATCTAGGGCCAGTTTGAGGCAATGCACCTAGAAATCAAGAATTTATGAAAAGAGTGGGGGAAATAAGGTAGCATAGACATTTGGTGCATATGGTGCAGGGTGTTAGGCCACACCAAGGATCAGTGCCCTCTATTATTAAACTACATGTAGGCTGGGGGTCCTAACCTATTACACCCCAAAGAGGTTGCAGGACCAAGCACCCCCACGTTATGGTGCACTGACTGTCAAGTGATCATATTTCACAATACAAACCACTACGCCAACTTGGTGCCTATGTCCCAGAAGTGAAGCAACAGTGGTGCAGATTCTGCTCATCTGTAGGACATGATGAGCATAATTTTCAGACATATGATTTAGTGATAAATCGAGGAAAATTGTATCAGGTGCAGGCTTTCCCTTCATCATCATTATATCCCTCTAGACGATGAGGATCACCTGCAAGAGCCCGGGTGGGGGGAGAGGTGGAAAAATAGGTCAGGGAAGAGGACAACTAATATTCTACAATTGTGGGGAGGTACGACACTTTGTAAGGGACTGCCTGAACCCTGCATGAAAATATTGTAAATATTGCACTCGGTTGGATCATGTGATTGAAGAGTGTCTTGTACTGATAGTAAAGATGTAGGAAAAACAAAAAATGTCGACACAGAATGTACAGAGGGTTAAGGTAGAACTGTGTGATGAGGGGCCCAATATTAATGTAATTACACGTAGTGCATGGATACGAGAGGAGCTGAGGAAAATTCCACAGACGAACCACTTATCAGAACAGCCACTGACAAAAAGGAAAGCCTGGACTTATAGAAGGAGAAAGCAACCTTATTTGAAGCTAGAAAAGAATTTTCCAAAAATGAGGCATCTACCTCAAAGGCCCGAGCAAATCTGAAAGTAGATGAAGAAGTGAAGTCATTCCTACAGGCATGCATGAAGTTTTTATGAAACCATAAGGCAGTCAAGAACCTCCAAGCATTGATAGAAAGTTGCGCATAAAATATTTCCCCACCGGTAGAAGTTAGAGATGTCAACGAACTTTATAAGCATAAGAAGGGAACTGGTCGAGAAATGTGGCTAGCTGTGGAGATTGGAGATTATGAAATGAATCAGTTCATCCTTGATTTAGGATCCGATGTGAATGTCCTGCCTAAACAAACTTGGAAAAGGATGGGAGAGCCCAAGCTGGAATGGTCTACTATACAGCTATGCATGGCTAACAAACAGAAGATCATACTACTAGGAAGGCTATCAAAGGTTATGGTAAATATCATGGGAGTTAAGGTATACAAAAATTTTGAGGTGATTCAAATTTTAGACGATGCGGACCTTTACCCTGCACTTTTAGGAGTACATTGGGCTATAGATATGGGAGGTATTATCAACTTAAAAAGGAAAAACATGGTTTTTGAGAATGAGGGTATGAGGGTAATAGTCCCTCTAAATCTTGCGGATGGCGAGCGGTATACGAAACCAGTGTACGAAGTGGATGGTATTGATCATATTTACAAGCTGACTGCCTGGGACAAGGATTGGATCAACCCCACAGCTGATGGCGTGCTTTGTTGGGAGAAGGATAGTGAATGTATCTCTAACTCAGATGGTGAGATAGAAAATTGGCGGAACCAGTTGTATGACGTATCTGTGATTTGATGCCTTAAGATCAAAAATAGATTCCGATGTATCTCCTCAGACGTAAGAGAGTTGCCCTATTTTTATGACTCTGGTAGTATTATGGTTTTTCTTAGAGAATTCCAAGCAGAAGTCCCCTAAGAATGGATAATGTGGGCACTTAACTTAGCTATGCATATGAACCTTAAGCAATGGTGGGAAACTCATAAAGGGACCTTTCAGGATTGGGAGGAATGTCGAAGAATGATGATCCCATGATTCGAACCTCTAGTCAAACTACCCATGGAAATTTTCCTTGGCCACAGAGACCCACGGAAGCACTTGTTTGTATGGATGGAAGTATGTAGCGAAAGGACTTGGGTGGAATGGGTCCACATGTTTATCCATTCCTTGGGACCAATCCCCACCACATGGTATTTGGACACAGAGCTACATTAGCACACTCGCCACTGAGACTCCATGAGAGAATATTTTTTTGGGACATTCAGGTTGATAGGCAGAATAAAGAACTTAGACGAAGCCCTGCATAACATATATGCCCTAGTATTTTATGAATCAATCCCTCGCATAGAGTATGGGAGACCAGATTGGGATGCGTAGATGTAGGATGTTGCCAAATTTTAGAATCTGTCAATAGAGGAATGCGATGAGGACCCGATAAATGTCGCTATCCTTGAATCATAAGGTGATAGCGTAATTGTTAGACCCTTATTATAGGTGGTCGATGTGACTAAACCTCTCAAATTAAAGGAAGTCAATAATGGCATAGAAGAACAACCCAAGATGAATAAAATTGCATATTACTGGGATGATGATACCGTTGGAAGGATCGCAAAACTGCTTACTGAGTATCACGATCTATTTCCTACAATTGTTTAGAGCTGAAGGGTGTTGTAGGAGATCTGGATGTCAAGCGAATCACCTTAAAACTAGACGCGCGTCCTGTCAAGCAGTGACCGTACCACTTTAACCCCATGTATAAGTAGAAAGTCAGAGAAGAAATTGATAAATGGTAGCCACAAGCATCATTGAACCGGTAGAGCAGTCAGATTGGGTGAGCCCTATGGTGGTCCAAGAAAAGAAGACTAAAGGGAAAATAAGAATCTGGATAGACTTCCACAAGTTGAGTGATGCTTGCATACATGATCCCTTCCCTACGTCATTCTCTGATGAAATTATGGACAATATGGGAGGTTAGGAAGCATACTCGTTCACTAACGGGTTTTCCGGCTAGCATTAGATCCGAATAGCACCTGAAGATCGCAGCAAAAATACCTTCGCAACTATAATATTCCCAAATTTTCACATGATATTTGGAATATTAGAGTTCCTAATAAACTTAATTAATTAAGTAAATTAAAGGGTGGAGGGACCCATAATCCTCAAATATGAATAAAATCCACTTTTGATGTGTGTATGTGGATATTTCAGATCTAGATCTACATAATGGAGTAGTAGAGAAACCACTTAATTTGAAAAGAGTGGAGATCATGTCTCATTAATGAGATAGATAATGGAGGTTGACACAATCAACTAAGATCATGGAAAGAATCAAATTTAAGATCATTAAGCATTCATGATGAGATTATGGAGGAGTGGTGCATTTAATGCACACATGATGGAAAGGGTGATCATTGCATTCACACATGATGGATATCATGAAATGACAGCGCAGTCAACATGGAGACCTATGGCCACATGTACAATGCAATTATGAGGTGGGCCAAGGCATGTGAAGGCTCATAAACTATATAAATAAAATGAAGGCAACATAGAGGGCATGTTGAAGATTATGGTTGAGGTATGATCATTTTAGATTTGGAATTGTCATGTGACATTCCATGCTTTCTTTGGTTGTTTAGCTAAGATTGCAAGTGTTATTTAGCACTAGGTGTTCCTATTCGGGAATCCCACCTATTTAATTGAGTAGCTCTTGAAAGAGTATTGTACTTCATTCATCATCAAGAATTGGTGCCATTTTTTCCCTACTTTCTGCAGAACATCCATATTCAGAAATTGCACATTTTTGAAGATCAGTTTGACAGGAGGAGGTTGTCCTTCAATATTTTAGTTGAGGAACTGGTGAAGGATTCACCCTATCACCTTGAGCTTCAAGAATAGCCTTCCATTGCTTCAGATATATATCAGGCATCAGGCCATCTATTATTCATCTCCCAGCAGTAGAAATCCCTTCAGGAATTGCGCAGTCCAGTCTTGTAGATCCAAGGGAGAAGGGAAGTTGCTAGCATTTCAGCTAGTAATCTAGTGGAGGACCATTCCTTCACATTGAATACATTATTTCCATCATTTTTGAGCTATATTTCATATCTTAGCAATAGGATAGATAGCCTCCTTCCATTACAACGCAGTTATCATGAGCACTTGTGTAGCAGTAGCTGCAACCTTATTTGGAGGATTCATGAGCTAGATCTAGAGCTTCTATCTTGTGGATCTAGAGAAGGGATCACCCCTTCAAGCTTAGATCTAATCTTGTGACATATTTTAGCCAAATATTTTTCAGATCTAGCTTCATATCTACATAACCCAGTTGTCAAAGGATCAAACTCTAAGAGGGTGATTTTCCAAAGTTGTAGATCTATAAAATCCTTTCTGGGTTATCTTGGGTATCCATCATAGAGCCTAGATCTTGAATATTGGCATCATTAGAGCTCCAGATTTCTATAGATCTATATTTTACTTTTCAGCCTGCAGTCATATATTCATATTATGTTGAAGGGACAATTCATTATTTGCTTCCAACAGCTCTCCAGTTATGCAGTGCTAGCTATAGCATGTTTCAAGGTGTTTCTAGGCCATATTTTGGCTAGATCTACTCAGATTTTGTACATTTTGTAACTGAATATTATCCTATATAATAAAATGGCTCGACTATTAAGTCTATATCTATGATGATCATAAAATTACATGTACATTTTCTTTGTTACAAATATTGTGTTTTTGTATCAATGCATTATTCAATTTTGGGATATTACAACAATGGAATGGATATCCTTTCAATACATCATCATGCCCTTTGGGCTCAAGAATGCCCCTGCCATATTTTCGCGGGTGGTAGTAGCAATATTCAAGGAATTCATTCATAAGTTTCTAGAAGTATACTTTGACGATTGGAAAATGTTTGGATTGGTAAAGAATCATGTGTTGAACTTGTGCATGATGCTAGATGCTTGTAGAAAGCACGAGATTTCGCTGAACATTAACAAGTGCATATTTTGTCTACCTTTTGGGATCTTGTTAGGATGCATAGTATGTTGACAAGGTTTTATGGTTTACCTGAACAAGGTTGTAGTTATCATCAATTTATCAATCCCCACAACTATGAAATAGCTTCGCTTCATCCTTAGACACACTGGCTACTATAGAAAGTTTATCCAAGGGTACACACTGATCAGAGCACCAATGGAGAAGCTGCTCAAGGACATATATTTTTTTCTGGGATAAAGAGTGTCAAAAGAGCTTTGGGCTTCTCAACGAGAAGATGATCACTAAACCTATCCTCATATTTCCTGACTAGGCGAAAGTCTTTCATGTTCATGTGGATGCGTCTTGGATCGCCCTAGGAGCTGTCCTTGCATAGCCCGGGGAAGGGGACATTGACTACCCTGTTCTGTTTGCTAGTAGGAAACTTTCTAGCCCAGAGCATAACTGCTCTACTACTGAATGCGAGGGACTAGCAATGGTGTATGCCCTACAGAAATACTGACACTATCTACTAGGAGGGCACTTCAATATGTTGATGGATCATTCAGCTTGAAAGTACCTAGTCAATAATCCTATGTTGAGGGGGGGGGGGAGATTTGCTGATGGTTACTGCTATTCCAAGAATACGATTTTGAGATAATTGTGAAACCTAGGAAACTGAATGCTGGACCAGACTACTTGTCCCGAATTGAGACCAGTGAAGAGCCAACTAACCTTGAAGAAGGGTTACCCGATGCACATATTTTTACTATTAAGGTAGTTGACAAGCACTTCGCATATATTATTCACTTCTTAACTATGGGAATGGCACCTGCAGACTACTTGGTGTAGCAAAGAACAAAATTGGTAACCCGTGCAACTGATTTTACCATCATTGTGGGCCAATTATACAAACTGGAAGTTGATGAGATGCTATGAAGATATGTAATGGAGCATGAAAGACAAACCATTTTAGTAGAAGCCCATGGAGGAGTAGTAGGAGGTCACTATGAAGGGAAAGAAATTACACAAAAGGTATTAAGAGATGGGTTGTGATGGCCCACACTGCATAGCGACTCCGACACATATTGTAAAGCGTGCGATGCATGCCAACAGGCAGGAAGAACTTTGCGTCGGGATGAGATGCCCTTACAACCACAGATGGCCCTGCAGGCGTTTGATAAGTGGGCCATTGAATTCGTAGGCCCCATTAAGCCCCCCAGTAAGAAGACATGTGCTCGATATATCATTACAGCCACAAATTACGTTACCAGGTGGGCTGAAGATAAAGCTGTCAAGGAGTGCACTGTGGACATGACAATGCACTTCCTTTTTGACAATATCTTAACCAGGTTTGGGTGTGCCAGGGTTTTGATGAGTGAAAGAAGGACACATTTCATTAATTAAAAAATTAAGGCTATGATTGAGGAATTCCAGATCCACCATTCCAAAAATACCCCATATCATCCGCAGGCGAATAGAACCATAGAAGAATTTAACAAAATTTTAGAACAAGCGCTCACCAAGGTCTATAATGCACAGCAGAGTGATTGGGAAATACACATCCCCTCTATACTCTGGGCCTATAGGATCACGTGTAAGCATCTCACAGCAAAAACACCCTTCTACATGTTCTACGGAAAGGAAGCTATTAGGCTATGGAATACATTGTTCTGAGCTTGCACATCTCGGCCTTCAAAAATATGGCCAACCCACACATTATGGAGGAATGACTAGCACAACTAGCAGCATTGGAAGAAGATAGGTTCATCGCACAATTCCACCAACAGGTTCAGAAGTCATGGGAGAAAGTGTGCCAAGATTTCCATATTCGTTAGAAGGACTTCTCGAAGGAAGCATTGGTCCTACTATATGATAGCCACTTCGCGTGACACTCGGAGAAGTTTCAACAGCACAAGTTAGGGCCGTATGTGGTCAAAGAAATTACCATTGGTGGAGCAGTCAGAATGGCTACACTACACGACGATTCCCTGCCAGGGTATGTTAACGAGAGTTGAATAAAGCCCTACCGAGAGTCCTCGGTGCCAATTAAATGACTATATGGTTGGAGTAGATCATCGTGGACAGTGTGTGTAGGGATGGTGCACATGCAAGGATGCGTAGAGGTAATGCGCAAGATTGACAGTACGAGTGGGTGCGAGTCAGGCACAAGCATTGCATGCCGCAGACAATACTATCCATTGGGACAGACCGGGAGCATAGAAAATTGTGCTTCCCATTTAAGGAAGTAGGTAACTGGAAATTAATGAGGCGATATACAAGGAATTTTTATCATTCCCGTAATGATGAAAGGAAATTAAGGATTTGACAACCATTTCTGTCTCAAGGAATCTTTAATATTGGGACTGCTTATTTTACGGGATTCAATTACTGCTCAAGATTGTTGCACCCTGGCCACTTAGGTATGTACCATTATTTCTCTCTACCTAACATTTTCATGATTGAGCAAGCTCCGCTATCCGACAATAGCAACGCTGAGTTCGTCTTCCAAGAACAGATGCCCTTTACCAACCCAAATGTGCCTCTGCCTAAAACAACGTCCGAGGAGATAGGATCTAATGAGGTCCAAGAGTTCACCCCCGCAGCAGAAGAAATTGGCAACTTCAACACCCCGGAAGAGAAAGGAAAAGGTAAAGCAGACAAAATGGGTTGGTGCAAAGCCTTAGACTTCCCCTCAAATTCGACACTTCCCCCGAAAGGTGCCTAAGAAGCGCTCACCTACCACACCACCAAACCCAGTGGCACTCATAGTAGAAGGCCTATAATCAACTCCACTAACCTAGTTACCCCCTTATGTTCGATCGCGAAGAAAAATAGCCCATATGCCCAATGTGGATGTCATTCACTCCTATGTTTAGATGCCTCTGGTCCTCAAAGAAGTGCTCCAGTAGGGAGATATGTTCCGACAACTTCCCCACATAAAATTTGATGACCATGACCTAGGGAACCTAGATGATTTCCCTTTTTTAGCTCCACAGTTATACCTAGAATAGGTTGTTGAATATGGTGTGCTCAAGGTTGAGCCAATGGTTTGGGCCAAGTGGTTTGTTGGTGGAGGCATCTTTTACTTGTTGCGCCTCCCCTATTTTGGTTGCTACAACATAACCAGCCTCATTGTTCGCCAATTGCTGGCACTTGTCTATGATGGATGCTTGTGGCTACAAGGATGCATACCGATCAACGTGTCCTCATTCACCTTATTATAGGCCTCCCTATGAATGGGCCCAACCCTAGGGATGGAATGGGAAAACAATTTGAGCACCGTACTGCTAAAGCTTCCAAGAGAAGTACAATGTTGAATGCAACAAGCAAGGCTTCCTAATTGATAACATCAATGAACCAAGGATGTGCATGGACACTTTACTGCTTGCTTGAAAATTGATGCGGAAATGTCAGACCATGACTGTCCCTGCTCACATAATTCAAATCGTTGGCCAGTGCAAAAGGAGAGTCTTCTATAATTCATCCCAGTACGTGGTTGAATAATTTCTCGACAATGTGCTCGAGGGTCAGGAGCAGGAAAAATCTTTCTACTACTTGTGGCTAATCCTACTAATCGTCTTAATTTCCTAGGAAACCCTGGAAGAAGAAGTCTTCCCCCCTCTTGAGCCTGTCATGTGCGAGGGGGCACAGTTTTCCAACCTATGGGAATCAAAGGACCCCAAGCAGGTTGAGGAAAACAAGTTCTTCTGGATACACTAATATGGGGCTATCTACGTGGCCATTGATTCCCAACTGTGCATGTCTCCGACTGTCTATGAAAATTATAATAAGATAGTGGAATTTAAAGTAACCATGCACAATGTGAAAATTATAGCCCAAAAAACTTACACTTGGCATGATCTTCCATACATGACTACTAAGGTTGAAATTGAATAGGTAATTGCCACTTGGCCGCCAGAGTGGAAGGTCACATCCCCGCCAACTAAACTAGACAAAGCAGGCACATCTAGCCCCAACGGAGTATCCAGACCTACTATTCCACTTGGTCCAATAGCAGAATCAATGCTTCCAACATCCACGCCATAGGTGACCCTTAGAAGCACCACCATACAATTAGAGCTAGACTCCCTGTGGGATCAACACATAAATTATGTTGGTGATGCTGGCACATCCATCTTGCATACCCTGAAGCGGCCCCACGAATTGCTTCAAGGGCCTAGAAAAAAGCGTAAGGCCACTAAGAGGGGGACCAACGCAGAAGTTAACCTCATGAAAGATGATTGCGATGATATTTTTGAGGCTATCACTACTGTGTCTACTCATTGATGGGTTACTTCGGAAGAACAACAGAAGACCACTTTGGATGTTTTAAAAGCTGAGCTGTAAGCCCTCCATCTCAAAGTAGACACTCTTCATTTGAGTGTGGATCAAGTGAGGCAGACTCTTGTGGGCCTGCCAGCCCCCATTACAGCCCTGGAAATCATCGCAGATAGTCAAATCTACCCACTCCTCAGTGTTGCCTTTATCCTGCAACTTGCTAAACTGTGCGCCCAGGTCTAGGTGTGCTCTTCCATTAGCCTCAAAGTTGGTCAACTGGCCGGTGCGTAGCTGTAGGAATTATTGACCACCGTCACCAGCGAAATATAGCACCGATAACTCTGGGTACAGCAGCACCTCAGCATAGCCGAGCATATCATTATGACCCAAGATGTCGAAGTCAACAAAATCTAGGCCGTGCATGTCGCCACCATCATGCAGCAAGATTCCTTAGAACGACTGATCAACAGGCTCTGTGAGGACATGCTAGAAGTCATTCCTACCTCTCCTGAGCCCCAAGCCAAGGTCAAAGGATTGGTCGCTGCCCTCAAGGCATCCCAGACTGAGGTACACGTTGTTAAGGCTGAGTTCAAATGCCGGCTCACATCTTTACAAGCCAGGCTCCAACTTGAGACCCCTCTGGAAGTACATGCCAAGTGAGCCGCATTGGTTACGGAATCCATGACCACTATCACAATGCAGATCAGCTAGGGCGTCACTCTACTTGAAAAGGTTATGGAATTATGGTCCCAGGTGCAACATGACCCTCTCCTCCACGAGATCGATTAGGAGATGACTTAGAAGGAGCAAGATTTTGAGGAGTTGGAAGTTACAATGTCCACTCTTGTTCTGGCCCAGCGCTTAGCCTGTCTTCAGACAAGCCATTCACTTCACACTGAAATTATGGGGTCGCAGTGCAAGACATAGGTACTCAGTGACCATCTCACACCGTGGTCGGATGACACCCTCACGCTATCGCAGGACTTAGATGGGGCAGTGAGACAATTGAACTAGACTCTCGACAATGTCACCATTGCTATGGAAGGACCAACCTCACAGAAATTGGTGGATATTGCGTAGACTGCCAGCCCACAAAGCCCTTGCATTTTTCCCCCACTTACTACCATAATGGAGTAGCTCAAGGATAGGATGAAGACCCCACCAACATTGTGACTCGGGACAAGTCACAAGATTGTGTTGGGGGACTATTGGAATGGGGGTTCCTAGCCCCAGTTTTGTACTATTTTTGTAATATTTGGTCTAGTGAAGGGGGTATGTGGTGGGTCAAACCCCCAATGAATTGTAAGGGGTAAAAAGGGTAGACCAAGGGTTCGCAAACCATGATTTGTGGACCATAGGATAGTGCAGGCTAATATGCTATAAGTAGATGGATAGATTAAGTCTAGAAATAGGGTAAGAGTGATTGATGCTAGTTTCGAACTATGGAGGTCTGTTTTGGGTTGTAGTTGGGTAAGGACTCCTGCTGCTTGTGTGCACAACGATCCTTAGTCTTGCTGTATGCGAACCCCGTTGGATGTGTGCGTAGGATGGGAATCAGGTCTGTAAGTGGATTTTTGAAACTAATGAATAAGAAATATGTTTGAACGTATTTCTATGTTATGAGAACTGACTCTATTTATGGTATTATGGTAATATTTTCTGTTGATGAATATTGACACGCATGTGGATGCGGAGGTATTACTGAGATTTGATTAGTAATAGTTGCTTTATTCATGTTTACACACTATCTGTGGGCTATGAGCCTCACATTATGCAATTATATTGCTAAAGGTTATGCAATATACATTCCTTTGCACAAACCTGATAGATCTTAAACAGGGTTTCCTCAATTAACTCTCTTTCTCTCAGGGTGCGGAAACCTGGTTCCAACACCCTCCCATACTACTTCGAGTGAGACCATGGCCTGCGCAAGCAGGTCATTGCCGAAAGGGCCAATAGTATAGGGGTTTGTTAGGAAACATTAAATCTAAACCTGGGTCAGGACCCCTCAAGCCAACACCCCCCTTAAGTTGGAGAAGATCCAACCAAAATATAAAAAAAGAGACATTGCGATTACAATGGGTAAGTGAGATATTGAGGTGAAAGTGCGAAGGGTTCTTGAGATGCACAATACTATCTCCTTAATCCTTGGGACTTTGCAACATAAAGGGTGTTGTAACACGACTCTTTGTGAGCTAATTGTCGATTTGGCATGGCACTGTGCCAATAATCTTATTCTAACCTATAAGATGGAGTATGGTAGCTTCGAAACATCGATAATAGTTATTACTAGAAAAATACATTTACAAAATTATAAAATTATTAATACAAAAAAGTCTTTCAATATTGTTATATTAATGAATAACTTAAAAACTGTAATAGGCCCAACACTTAGATATAAAATGAAAGATAGAAAAGCATTGGAAATTATCTTGCAAAAGCTTAAAAAGGAAATCAAGTCTGGTCTTACTTGTAAATATTTTTATCATAATTTAATGGTAATGAAAGGAATTTATCCTTGTTACGAAGAAATAATGACATTCATATGAGATCACTATTATCAAAGTTAAATACCTTGGATGTGACACTAAAAAAATCCCATACTTCATGCCAGCCTAAAGTGTTACAGATTGACAACAAATCCTGTACAATCAGACTAAGATTATGGAAGAAAAGTATTTTTTTAGTTAAAACTAATTCTACAAAGCATTTACAAGGTTGAAAAGACATACTCGGAGTGAGAGTGCTCAAATGGAGAAATAATGTGGAAACAAAAGATAATCAATAAATATGGAGAATCAAAGTACAAAAACTTACGCAAAGGAGTGAGATTTTATTCACATGAAAAATAGTTGTATGTAAATGAAGAAGAAGTGTTCATTATAGAAAAAATAATTGTCCTAAAACTAAATGACTACTTGTGGAACTGAAATGTAATCTTGTGACAACTTACGAGTATCAAATGGAAACTAGAAATTACTTACATATATGACCTTAGAACTCAATAAATAACAATAGCAGAAAGTGCCACAAATAAATGTCTGACGAACATACAATAACAATAATATGCATGATGCTGATTTAAGATATAAACATAAAAATTCTCACTAGTGACTTCCCAAGTTACACATGCACATGCACTAAAATGTTAGAATGGAACTTCAACATGTACTAGATGCATACTTTCACATAATTTTCTAGCAAAATGCAATGCTCCTAAATAATTCTTTTTGGTGGTAAATGAAGCCTATAATTTGGTATATCTCAAAGATTTCAATGCAATTGCTCAAAATTTTAGAACCTAATTACTAGATATCAGTCAATTAGATTTTCCTAACTTCAAATTCAAATTCAAATGATAAACACATTACTACAAAAATTCCTAGAAACAACATTTTCAGATACATTTCAAGTCTTTCTTTAAGGTTAAAACAATCAAAATATTAACCATTAAGACTCAAAGATTAGAAATTATCATTTCTAATATTTCCATCAATGTAAGAGTGAATACCATATGAATTATGAGAAAATACAGTCTTTAGAGCATATAGACAATCCACCATAGCTTCTATCAACAAAACAAATTTTCTTTTCTGAATTTGTTACAACAATTGAATAAAAACCAATATAATTTAATCCTAGTCGTTGAAAATGGACTCCAAGAACCTTCATACTTGTGTTACCAATAAACAAGTAAAAGTAAATGAGAACTTACAAAAAGTAAATGAGAACTTACAAAAGGAAATTGTATGCAAAGCACTACAAGATTCTCTTAGCCTTAAACTTACCCAACATTCCAGCTTGCAAACAGATGCATTAACAGTATGAGGCCATCCAGCTGAAGATTAATTTTCAATGTGTAAATGGTCTCATAATTCAGCTACTCTTGAACCTTGTGAAATATTGAGAACAAAATTCACCCTATATTCTAGAAAATATGATCTAGAAAACTTTTGAGAACCCTCATATAAACTACCACTACTTTTTGATCACTTGTGTTGAACTCTTGACAATTCGTTTTGTTTACTTCTGCCATTTTCTTGATTTTCATAACCTCTCTCTGATGCTAGTGTGACATTTCTATGTGAAAATCTTTTACTCTGATCTGTATCTCTACATTCTCTCAGACCACTACCCTGCAAGTTATAAGCTGGAACATGCTTTAGTTTCTCAGTCTTTTTTGCATCTCCAGGAGTGTTAAACATGTCGGTTTCATTTGGATTGCATGTGTTCCCCATTGAATAGATTCCCTTGTATTCAAAGGATCATCACACTTCAATGTACCTGTTGTATATTTCCACAAAATAGATGATTTTTTCGATGGACCTGGATTACATTGACCTATACTAGTATCCTTTACCTTCTTACTCTACCCATTTCTCCAATCAATGTCAAGGTTTTCAAGCATCAAAAACTGAGTTCTCCTTTGTATTTGATCTTCCACTAATTATTCCAAGTCCCCTCATAGAGACTATGGATAAGATATGGGATTTACATGATATTTTGGATTTCTATCATTATAAAGAGAAAATAGACGCCCGCCTCGATAACCATCCATTTATGTTTCGTTTATATCCTTTTAGGGAACCTTTTTCTGAGGTAGTTTAGTCAGGTTTCTCTCTTACAAGTTTTCAATTAGATAATTTACGTGATTCATCTTTCTTTGTTTTCTTATTTAGAACTTTTTCTTTTGCATAAAGTGAAAATAATCTCATGAGCTCATTAATGAACCAACAATAAACCCATGGAAGATAAGCATCCTTAGTATACAAAATAAATCTCCAAAATGTTATTCAAATCCATTCCTATGTTCTCCACCTACAACTCCTCCATAACCATAATAACAATAGGAAATTTTGAAATGGAAAAACAAAACATTAAGGAAGAAATTGTAGTCACAATCAAGAGAAGGATAAATGGGGCACAAAAAAGTGTTAATTTTCAATTTTAACTAAGTGAGCTAACAAAGTGTGAGGTTTGGCGAGGAGATAAAACATATTAACAGGGCTATCAATGCCACCATAATATCTACTGCTACATCTTTTGATGTCAACTAGAGGCTCACCATAGGGCATGATTGTTGGCATGAATGGATCCTCTATGAGATGGTCAGACGGACACCCGTGAATAATTTGTTTTCTTATCAAAAAGCCATAAAAACCTAATTCAATTTAGTTTAATATGGTAATAAATTGGTTTTTTATTCCATGGGAGATTAATTTTCTGAGGGACATGAATAATGTCATGTCTCGTGATAGACTAGAAAATATTGCAGTACTGACTTGGTTGTATAGAATGAGTGTTGGTATGTTTTGTTGTAGCTCGATACGAAATTGGGAATGCTAAAGAATTCCAGAAGACTTATGGGCATAAATCTGTTGGATTTTATCATTTTTATTGAATTTACAGGGCTATAACAAACGTATCAGTCATGCTTTTCTGGTTTTTTCTATTGATGTTCCAGAGGAACTGTGGAGCAGAGCTCTTTCTTGTTGAATTATCCGACCAAATAAAAATAAGGATTACAGTACCAAGGGTATTTATATGACACTGAATGATGAAGAGAGATACAAATCTAACGTTTGTTGTTGAAGATATTAATCAGGATTTGACTGCAATATTCAATAGCACAAGAATATTTGCTAGGATGTTAAGGCATATGGTGTGAAATTGCAGGGAGGAACCTGTACATGAGGTTTTCTTACTTTACTGGGGATGCTATGGAGGTGAATATGGTTTCTAAGGGCATGAAAAATGTTTTGTTTTTTATTCAAAATGAATTTCGGATTTTGTTAGGCTTTTTGGAAATTTCTCTGTAGACAAGAAACCTAGTTTTGTGAACTAAATTGAAGAATGTGGAAAATCAGTAGTGTGTGGTGCCCTCATCACCAAGGAAGTAGTTAGAAAGATTTTGAAGACAATTGTTCCATATTTTATTTGAAATTGAACATACTCAAGAAATTAATTATATTTGAACTAGATGGTTCCATGGAAGGCTTCAATGCTCACGGCCACTATTGTTTGCTATAATTATTGCAAACTAGCCAATATCCTACCCAAAAAGTTGAGAGTTCTCATTGCATTATAATTATGGAGGTTTCCAATGGTGGAATGGATTTTCATGTATCAATAATAATGCCTTGTATTAAGGTGGGAACTGTGGGAGGAGAAACTCAGTTGGCTTCACAAGGTGCTTGATTAAATATGCTGAAAGTGAAAGGATAAAATGCATAATCCCTGGGCACCAATTCTCAACACTTCGCCAAAATTGTGGCACTCTTACTCTCTATTTTGTAATATTGAGCTACTTGATAGGAGATCCCATTTTTTTGGGAAAGTAAAAAAATTAAGTACAAGAACTATAGGGAAAAAGTTGAGAAATTGGTCTTCTTGGTGTTCACATATATGTTTTCCTTGGGAATTGGACTAAAAAATATTTAGGAATTGGCACCAATATTTAAAACATATTTCTTACCTA
This sequence comes from Pinus albicaulis, assembly GCA_034641835.2. NCBI lineage: Eukaryota > Viridiplantae > Streptophyta > Pinopsida > Pinales > Pinaceae > Pinus > Pinus albicaulis. The sequence continues at coordinate 272,359,381 of CM076576.1, forward strand.
TAGATAACTATTTATATATATTTCAAGAGTCTTACAAAGCTACAATGTAGTGTCTTTAAAACTATCCATGGTGTGTGGGGGAGAATAGGATTAAATTAAGAAATATTCTAGCCAGGTCACATCATCATCACACTAAATATATTGTGGTTTCAGATTCTCCTTGAAGATTGTGATGTTCTATAAACATCATTAAAAATATTGTTGCTACATTACTAATTTATTTTTATTTTTATTGGAGGTCATTATCCACCTCCAAAGGTGGAATTGAGTGGTTTTTATCATTAAGGGCTATTTTTGAAAACCCCCAAAAGTATCATCACTAAAATTTCAAGCCTTTTAGGAGTGTTTTTTTGGGAATATCAGGGAAATTATCATAAAATAATAAATATGACAAGGTACAAAATTGGATTTGAAAACTTAGAAAATATTAAAAATATTGGCAAGCTAAAAAAATATGAAAATATTGGAAATATCCATAACCTAAAAAAACAAGGAAAAAAACCAAAACACATGAGAAATCATATATATTTGCAAAAAATCTCTAAACTAACACCAGTAATAGTGCAATGCCTTTATTTGTATTGTGGTCAAAGTCATTCAAAGCCTCTGCAGACATGCTAAAAAAGTAGATATTCCAATAATTTCCATTATTTGCAATATACAACATGCATGAGAAGATGAATGACATGGAAGTTGAATGTTATTATTAGCTCAGCAAAATAGTAACATACATTTAAATATTTTTATTTTTCTTGTGAAATTACATGTGGATGCGAGGTGTTCCTATTAAGGTTAAGTAGTAGATCCTACACAAAAAAAATTAATAAGTTTATTTTATGAAACATCAAAATATTAATATAGAATGTCATATTAATTAACCTTCCATAAATTAGATCTTAAAATGTATACATAAATGCAAAATTTAAATGGATGCATGTTAGATAAAATGTTGGTTGATTGAATTATCCAGCTAAATTCATTCCAAATCCATTCAAATATAAATTATAAACAGAATTCATTTAAAATGATAAAAGGTATCATATTTTCACATAAGGTAACCTAAAACAACTTCTGAGTACAAATAAATCTTTACATTTCACTAGACATGTCAAGTAGCATCAGAATTCCATTCATTAAATTGATAGAGTAAAATGTATTTCAATTCTTGGGGCAGATGAAAAGAGTAGGAATGAGGTTGAATGAGTTCATATATACCAGTGTGGTGAAGGTAGGATATAATTGTGGCTTTGGAATATCATAGGCATGTCGATGCTTCTATTCTTGAGCAAATATTTGATTTGGATATCTTTATAGGTAGTGCCTTTTTCGATATGAATGAAAAATGTAGAAGCATGGAGGATGTGTGCAATTTGTCCCAAAGTTTTTTGAAGGCTGTGGGACAATGTCAAAATATCTTTCTTCTTTCCTTTTGAAGTGGACTTTTGTAACACCTGATGTCAGAGGAAAGTCAGGTAGTTTGACCAAGTTTAAAAAAAATAACACTATCAAGCTAAATAGTTCTTGGAATTCTAAGATCTTGATTGGTGTGGAAGTTTTTTCCATAGAACTTGGATCAGATATTAGTTTTGCTAATATTTATGGCCCATGCTAGAACCAGGTTACTTTTTGGAACAAGTTTCTTTCTAAATCCTTCATGCATGGACCGAACTTGGTTGTGGGGGATGATTTAAAATTCTCACTGGGGAAGTTAGGAACTTTGGGTCCTTAGGCTAGGGCTGATTCGCTAGCAGATTTATTTCTAGAAAAGCTAAGAGAAGGAATTCTCATCAAGATTGCCGCAACGTGTAGGAGTAAAAGAGTTGGGGAGGCTCTGGTGGCTAAGAGACTCGACAACTTCCTCTTAAATGATTACCTAGCTAGCCGAATGTTTGGATTTAGATAATGCATAGGCTTGGGGGCAGAATCACATCACTCCCAAATTCTTCTGGAATGGGCTAGATCAAATAAAAATCCAAGCTCCCCGTTCAAAATCAATGTAGGTTGGCTTGAAGGGGAAGAATATCAAAAGCTGGTACTTCACATGTGGTGTCCAGTAAAAATCCAAGCTCCCCGTACAAATTCAATGTAGGTTGGCTTGAAGGGGAGGAATATCAAAAGATGGTACTCCACAGCTGGTGTGGAGTGGATGGGGAGAGAAATTTTCTTTCTCTCATGCATTTGTAAAAAATATGAAAAATATTAATAAGGCTACCATATAATGGGAAAAAGAGAAGGCTATAAAGGATATTATGGAGTTGAAAGCTATAGAGGAGGCATTATACTAGAGTAATAGCTAGGGGATAGAGGGATACATGGAAGAGGAGTCAAGAGGAACGATAAAGGGCTTAGAGACGAGGACAAGGAAAATACTTTTATATAGGGAAGAAAAATGAATATTAAAAAGTTGAGCTATTAGGCTCACAAATGGTGATGAGAATACTAAAATCTTTCAAAATTATGCAAATGGAAGAAGAAAATCCAATATCATATGGGAGCTTGATAAATCAGAAGACGGGGTTGGAAAAAACTTTCAAGAGCTTTCCTCAATGGGCGAAAATTATTTCAGAAACCTATATGGAATTCAAGAGGGAGCAGATGAAGGGGAAAAGAACCATTTTTTGGCTCCTGTGGAGAAAATATAGGTTGAAATGATATTGAAAGAAATAGAAAATGAAAAGATCCAGGGGAGAGATGGGTGCAGTGTGGAATTATTTATACACTTTTTTGATCTAATGGGGGAGGCTATTACAAATGTGGTGGAGGAATATCGAAATAAGGGAGGAAGAAAAAGATCCTCTCAACTGAACATTCTTTGCTCTCATTCCTAAGATGGATTCTCCCCTCATATTTTGATGAATTTAGACCCATATCATTGTGGAATTGTATCTATAAAGTCATTGAAAAAATGATTGAAAATAGATTAAAACCTGTCTTATCCTGAAATATATCTAAAGAAAAATTTGGTTTTCTGGATGGCAGACAGATCCTTAAGGCTATCCGGGTAGCTCACGAAACTTTTAGTACTCACCTATTGTACAGGCGATGATCTAGGTGAAAATTTTTATTTAATACAATATGTCAGTATGGTTAAAAAAATAAAGGTATGCATTATGTATCTAGTTGTATCCATTATGATAGTTTTAATAGAAATATCCTAGCTCAATATTAACCTTGAATCTATCAAGCTCCACGTGAAAACATTTCCTCAAGTTTTTCTCTAAACAAAGAAGTTTGTGCCTTCATAGATTTTATCCCTCTCGGAGCTTAATAGATTTGAGGTTAAGATGTGTCTATGTTGGTTTAGTTATTTATTTTTTATGTTTTATTAATCCTCAGCACAATATGCAAAGTTTTTTTTATGATGTTTCCATAGTTCTAAATATGGGTAACCATAGATTACCATCCCATGAGCTAGACCGAGATGAAAAATGGTTGCTATTATTTTTTTGATCCAAGGATGATCAGCATGGGAGTACCATAATTGTAACTACCCCCTTGGCTCCATAGTTCACAACCCTTAGTTGCACTCTCGTGCTTCCTAGATGAGCTCTCAAACCTCTTTGACTAACCCTAAATCATAAACCCTTAATTACATTTTTCTATGACACCATATTGCACTATTTAACCCTTCAGAATGAAGTAATTCTCATGTTCTACTTCACATGGTATTTGAGGTACTATTCTCTAAACTATGGTCATTTCACTATTTATATTATCATCCTCTATTGCATTTTTATGCATCCAACTCACAAAATAGAAGAAAATATAAATCAACGACTTAAAAATTACACTCTTAGATGGGGAAACCTCCTTTACATTACACAAATGAACAATTTTTGGATGATTCAAATGAAAAATCCTCATTTCTATATATAGGATTTTAAGGGTTCACAATATAATCAAATCCAACATAGCAATAATAATCTAAGGGAGAAATAATAAAGAAATTGAGCTTCAATGGGCACAATAATAACAATATGGGGAATATATGGGCACAAAAATAAAAAATAAAGGGACTACATTAGCAGTAAAAATAAGGGGCTACACTAGTATTATAGGGACTTAACACAAATTTTCTTCTCAATGAATTTTTTTCATGAGTTAGCATGTTAAATATACCCACTATACTTCAACATGCTTCTGTGGAGATGGTAAAGGTTTGTCTTAGAGTCAACCCATCCAAGATTTAGATGGTGTGATTATGAGTCTTACAAGTAAATCTTGTGTGCTGAGTTCTCATAGAGCTGAAATATTCTTGAATAGTGTCTTCAATTTTTATATTGCTCTAGGAATTCTCTAATGGTTGTTCTATGATGAGGCCTCCAGCCATTTCAACAAGTTCCACTTTCTCGCTTCAAGGATATGTATTTTCTCTATGCTCTTATTTATTCAAAGCTTTTGTTTGGAATTTCCATGACACACAAGAATTAATATTTTCCTTTTTATGCATGTTAGGTGAATTATAGATTAAGTTTTCTACCCGTCGAAGTAATATTTATTTGAATTGAATTATGGCACGATTATCTCAACATAATTGAGCTTTTCTCCTCCACATGGTCTAGGTTCTTTGTTAACTTAAGTTAATTTTCCTTCTAGGGATTCACCAAGAAGTTATATGGATACCAATACCCTTGGGGGTGATTTTTTCTTTCTTTTTATGAGTCATAATAGGTTCTTGAATTTATTGAGGGTCATTCCAGCCTTGTGACCTGATCACAAGTTCATAAATTTTGCTCAAAATTGAAAGTTACAGCATTTGGTTAAAACCAAGGTGGTTGCGTAGATCTCGTCTTCCTAATTACGGCATCATAAACGGTTCGAAAAACCAATGTAGTATGAGAAAGATATAGTGTTATGATTGAATTCCCAAACAGCTAAATTTTGTGACAGAGTTGACTAGGATGCCCAGTGAGCACGGAGAATGCACACTCAGCAAAAATAATATTCTAAGGAATATTCATTTCCTTATAGCCACTTAGTGGATAACAAGTGGCACCGTCCTATTCGTTGATGGGGTTTACGATGTTTTTTAGTGAAAAAATTATAGGGTGACATGTGGTGAGCCCTAAGGTTGCCACATGTCCCCAAGGTGTAGTGTAAAATGTTTATAGCAGTCCGCAGGGCTCGACCCCGTGACCTACGACTTGCATGCATAGGTCTCCACTAACTAGGCTACATGTGTTACTTTCCTCTTCCTCATGAAGAATTAAGTATTTCAAACCATTATAACAACCTTTTTCATATGCTTTAAGCTCCTCATTATTCATGTTATCTATCTCCTCATCTATTTTATATAAAAATTAGCATGTGCATTAGCTCGTTTTATTTTTCTATTCATACCATTATCAATTCCACTAAATCAATTCTAGACATTATCTATGATGGCACCCCTTGCTTCTCGACTAATTTGAAAAGTGGCATCCATCTCTGACCACAAAGTTTCCACATGAGGGGGTCGATGTACCAAAGGAGGCTCAAGGTGAGGTAATTCAGTATTATGCTTAGCACCATTACAGTTAAATAATGGACCTTTCCCAGTACCAAAAAATTTAGAAGGAAGGTCATTATAATTGGGTTTCATACCAAAAAAAATTATGCATAATTAATTTTTTGCAAAATAAAATGGAATCTCGTCATTACATGCCATATTTCCATAGGTTTCAAGGAACCTATCACACAAATGGTTGCCTATATTAGGGTGCTTGAAATATTGCACCTTTAACATCTTTATTTTTGGACCTAATTTGAAATTAAATATAGATTTTTCCATTGCGTTTGTAAACTCATTTTTAACATCGACCCATTTATCGGGACCCATTACTACTTCCTTTTTATGCCTCATCTTTTATTCAAACCTGTCCATGGTTGGAAAAATATTCTTGTAAACATCTAGAAATGTGTTTAGAGAATGCACAACTTTTTCTAAGCTTTCTCGACTTTCTGTAGGGAGCTCCAAAATCCCAAGATCTTTCCTAAATTTTGAATAAAGACCTTGTCACCTTTGTAATGTACATTGTTGGATGTTCATTTTCCAAGGAAATTCATCAGCAATTTCATATGGATAAGTGGTAGTTAGTGTACAACCGTCTTCTTAATTTTCCTAATTTTTCCTACATATTTTTCGAGAAACATTTTCACCCTCTACATTAATATATAAAATTATGTATAAATAAAAAAAACATGTGAACAAATTTACAAATTTGTTTTAACATAAAAAAAAAACTGTATAATTTAACAAAATTATTATCATGATGATCCGCTTGAGATTGATTGACCAGCTGGAGATGGTTGAGCACCAACATGACCACCCATTGATTGACCACCAGGGGAATGTGTACCACCACTGTCATGCAAAGAGAGTAAAGCATCTTTAAAAAAATAGAATTTTGAATCAATTCATATATAGATATATATATATATATATATATATATATATATATATATATATATATATATATATATATATATATATATATATATATATATATATATATATATATATATATATTGTTGAACCCTTAGTTAAACTAAGAGGGGAGAGGGGGTGAATCAGTTTAACACATTCATGGTCTTTTAAAACTTTCCTTTAAACTTATTTACACTTTCATTTCATGATCAAATTATTATATGAACTAACAACAATCTTAATATGTGAGCAACAAGTATTAAGTAGATTAGATAAACCATATCAACACATAAAAATCATGCACATAGACGAAAGATATAAGTGGAAACCCAAAAGGGAGAAAACCACATCTTATTATCATTGTGATGCAAAGGCAAGCTCCAACTCCCTCTCACCACTGATTTTCTGTAGGCTCCAACCTACAAGAGGCTCCTACCTCAATTCAGCAAGCTACAACTTGCAAGGAAGCTCCAACTCCCATCTATTTTCAGCAGGCTACAACATAGAGGAGGCTCCTACCTCAGCGAGCTACAACTGACATCTATCAAGCTACAACTTGATATGGAAGCACCAACTTACTCACTCTTTCTTAGAAAAAACACATCCTGATTTACCTGGATTTCAGCTCTATTATGTTCCTTTTTCACTGCTGTCCACCAGCCTTCATATCTGCCTTATATCATCTTTGAATCTTCTCAGCTTCTCTATATGCTCCTCCTCCTTACCCTCTCTACCTCATTTCTCCATTATCTAACCTCTCTATGCATATCTATGTGATATCATTTATAGAGTTCACCTCATGACTGTTTGCATTCCACAGGGAATTCGAAATGAATATCCATGACTCTTTGAATTCTGCCTTCTCATTTCTTTGTCCAGTCCATTCAAAGGAAGATAACAATATGTATACATTTAAATATTACATTGGGGTATTTCTTTGCCTACGGAGACTTGCCTTTGCATCAAAAACAATATAAAATTAATTAAAACATTTACATTTACATTTGCAACTGATATATCTCATTCAACCCTTTCAATTCTTGGCTCACTGTATGTTTGTCTTTTCTGATGCTGTAGTGTAATTGTTCTGCATACTCTCCTGCTTTCCATGCATGTAGAATGCATTTCCAAAATTATGTTCTAAATCTGGCAGCTTTCTTCAACCTTCATGGTTCCCACCATAGCCAAAATCTACTTTGCAGAAACTCTGTCTTCACTTTTCTGCAACCATAATTCTTCATTCATGAATTTAAAATCAGATTTAAAATTATTTTACCTGCAAGATCCCTGAATGATCTTGTTATTCATTCATTCAGTTCTGCAAATATCTGTTATTACACATACTCACATTCCCAAATCTCAAAGCTGCATATAAAATGCATGCAAATTCCTGCCCAAATAAATTCACAACTGGCAATCTTTAAATATGGAAGATTTTCTTATTTCATCGTTTAAACCATAGTCAATTTCATTTCTTCAACTCTTAATCGAAGGCTAACTTCATTTTCTTAATCTTTGAATCCATTATTCGAATCCTGCATGAACTTGGGCTCTAACATATGATTATCTGAATGCATATATATATTCGGTCACAACACTATCAACTCACATTAAACCCACTATATAATGTGTCATAGCATAACAATTATCATATCAATGGTTTTTAATTTTATGCTCACGGAACCTTTCATTTCATTTAGATCCCATTACATAATGGTCTACAGCAAATCAATTATCCAATATATATACGCAGTTCACATCAAACATAATATTTTAGCTTCCGCCCATTTTTCATGGCTCGACCCCACACATACCATTTAATTCTTCTATACGGAAGCTTTACTTTCTTTTCTGCTTCAAGCCTATGGTTAAAACCCACATTTCATAAATTCATATGCAAACTTCTCTTTTATTGTCCATACTTGGTATTAACCAAATCTTAGACCAATTCTAAAACTTTAATTTTCACACCATATTGCATATCAAATTTATATTCGACATATAATCAGCTCAGACATGTATATGGTCTCTTTAAATGTTCACGGAACATTTCACCTTACATCAATCCTTCAACTTTGGTCTATTATATATAAAATTATCATGCTCACTTCTTATATATATGGCCAGTTAACATTAAAACTTTCAACTGTCGACAATTACATAATTCATATGTATTATGCCAAAACTCAAATAACACTTTGGGTCCACTTTTACTCACTGGAAAATAATGTAGGTCCCACAGCATGCCTTCCATCAATCGCCTTGCAACTTCATCTATGATCCAACGATTTATCATTCGTTACACTTTATAACCGAATTAGGTGGATATCCGACAGACGTCGCGCAACAAACTTGTACGTGCTTTAACCTCTCAAAATTACGCGATAAAAATGGGTCCCAGCATTTAACTTACCATTCACATCCAACGGCGAATAACTTATCGTGCTCCAACCAGCCAATTCGACAGTAATTGCGTAATACAATTGCACGAGCCTTAATCTTCAAAAATTGCGCAATATAAATGGTTTTGGAATACCATTTTATACCACGTGTCCTCCAACGAATGATATGGCATTCGAAAAGGGATTTCTGCTTACCATTTTTTAAACTGCGCGAGACCACCAGTTTGTTGTTCCAAAACCACTCTTCTATACATCGCTCCTTATTCCACATTTTTTAACTCAAGGTTCCGGTCCTCTTCAAACTGCGCCATCACATACCTCATGATCTCGGCATTTCGCATTTCGTTGCTATGAATCCATTTCATATGGTTCCTCCGCATTATGAATATAACATGCTCTCGCTCCCTATTTACACAATTCTTAACCACAAACCATCGATTCCTTTTATCTGGAAATCCACTTCATTCTCTTCGCTAAGGCTTCCTTAGATACGAAAAAAATTTAAACAAAAAAACTTTCATCAGTGGTCTCTACCCTCCATAAGCTCGATCTCGCTTTCATTCATGACATCGGCTCCATTCTAATTCCGAGCCTACTATGGTGTCATTCAAACCAGCTTGGCATCCTTCATCTTATGCCTAAGTATGGATTAGTTTCCATACTGAATACCTGTGGATAAAATTCACAGTAAATCCCCAAAACACTATTTCCAGAACTTGCTCTTCAACACACTGTTTATTTTCAAACAATACGTCCCAATTCTACTTGAATTCTCTTCTTAAGGTCTGATACATTCATATATTGAATGTTGTATTGAAACTGATTTCTGCTTCATGTCATCGAACCTTGTAGTGGTCGATGATTGTAATCCTTCCTTCGTCTTCTCAAAGGAGTGCGCAAACCCTCCATTCATTCAGTTCAAAACACAATGCCGACACTAATAATCATTGATTCTTCTATCATATGCAGAACTTCATCTTAGAGATCTATTACAGAGTTCTCATGTAATTATCCATAGAATTAGATCCAATAGTGCACATATATTTTAGAACCAAATTCCTTCATTCATATATATAAAATCAGATACAAAAGAATTCTTGATTTTGGCCAGATCTTCAAAATCAAATGGCCCCATTTCTGCTTCTTCCTGGTTTCTGAGCTGCCTCTTTTTTCTGCCCTTGTTGCCTCTACTCCTTGTCTGTCTCCTTTGCCTTATTGCTGGTTCTTCTTTGTGATAGTTCAGGTGCAGCTCCTTTCTTCTCCTTTTCCATCAATGAAAATATTTCCAACAGTCTCCCCATTTGGAATTGATGGCAATACTCCACCAATACTCCAATACTTCCTTCAAGACTTTCTCCCCCCTTCATTCTCAAAGGTGTGTTTTTTCTTCCTCTGCATATATTATTTTTATTTCTTTTCCTCCCCCTTTGACATTAATAGAAAAGGGTTGCACATTTCCCAGTGTCGATTCTATATTTGCATTTCCTCTCTCTAAGTTGTTTTTAGGGCCGCCTTCTTTTGTTTTTATACCTTGCTACTCCAAACTAGTGTACACGAGTTGTTGAGAGAACACTTTTGAGAATTATTGAACTTGTATATACATAGTAAGTTGATACCATCCCAAAGCACAGACTCCTTAAACTTGTATAGAGTGTAGGTGATGATAGAACAACCATATATAATCAGACTTATGTAATTAGAGATGCATCATTGGACCAAAACTAAAATATTGAGAATGCTTCAAATATACTTCAGTCTCTAGTATGATCTTCATCAGAAATACATATCTGTTGAGGAAGATTATAGATGGAATATGTCTTCTTCTGCAATACACATCTGCAGTACAACATCTGTTCAATTATGATGATGCCAATATATATTTTATAGTTGTGGTTCACCTTTCCTGCCCGTTTTTGGTGATATGAGCTAGGATGTTGACAAGGATATTATACTTAATAGCTGAAAGACCCTTGATACTCTTTTCAATGGTGACATACTGGAAATCATTTTTGATGAAGTATGCTTTTGATGAATTAATAACAGACTTTTGAGCTTTCAACTGTAAGGTTAACACATCTATTCCTTCATACTTCTGATACTTTAACTGTTCTATCATGATGATCTTTAGCAAAAAATCTTCAAGTTGTTTAATTGAAATCTCAGCAAACAGACTTCACACAGTTTTATGAATGATCTTAAGAAAGAGGCCTTGAAGATATATTTGTACTGACTTGACGAAGGTATGCAGTTATATCTATAAATAGATACTGCTTCAATGCTCAATATAATGCTTCAAGTGTAAACAAAATAATGATCCTTTAGCACTATTGTTGACCTTTTCATGCTTTAGTAATGCAGATAACGCTGGGATACTACCTTGATGTACTCTTTCCATAATCCTTTGATCCTGAGGACCTATACCATACCGCTGATCCACTAATAACACTTGGTATTCTGTTTATAGGCATGCTACTTGTACCAAATACCAATTGATACTACTTTGATAAACCATGCAGAGATTTCACTTCAGCTCGCACATGAACCCATAGTTAAGACAACCTTCATAGTTTCTACTATTGAGCTTTCAACTGTTCACACCAACAATCATCAATATACTGAATTTGATCTTGGCATCATTAACCATTTTTCGTATTCTCTCATTCTGTTCAAAGGAATGGCATTGCATGTTCCTTTCTAGGACTACTCCAGAATCATTTTTTCTTTACATAGAATTCAACTGTTCTAACATAATGATCTTCGGGAAGTCATCTTCAATTTCTTTACTTGGAATCTTCATGGGCAGACCACTCAGAGATTTGTCACTTACTTAAATTCATTCCTCCAAGGGGACTTTTCATATATGAATGATGTAATGATATAATGATGATAGGAACTTCTCTTATTCATTATTTTTATTGTGATTCATTGTTAATTCTAGCAGTATGATGCACCATGTGATCATCCTTTATGGGTCTTTCCAGTTCTGTAGCTTGAAACATAATTTATGTTCTTTTAACCATTCATCACTTAGTGTGCTATTGTCTTCTTAGCTTACATGATTTTGGCTGATGTTCCCTCTACCATCATGGCTGATGTTCCCTCAACCTTCTCTCATTCCATGATGTTCCCTCTACCATCATGGCTGCTTGCTACCTTCATATTCTTTCTCATCACATATTTGCACCAATTTATTTAGGTCTTTGTTTTCATTCTTAAATCTTTCAATTTCAGTCAAGGCTGTGTCAAGTTTGGTTTTTTCCTCAACTGTAATTTCTTCATGGTACTGACATGCATTCAAACTCCCTCGCTATGAAGACTGTTGTATATCAAACATTTTTCCTTGGCATTCCACTATTGTTCTTGCACTGAGGGAGAGTCTGTGTAATAACCATCACATACAAGTTTCCATACCTCAGGTTCATAAGCCATTAAATCTGTTTTAACCTTATCTCTCCATTCAACAAAGTTTGTTGTATTTAGCACGGGTACATTTTGATATTCCATGACTTAACTATATCTCCTTCAAGCTATTAGATTTACACCAAAGGAACCTGCTCCGATACCAATTTTTCAACCCTTAGTTAAACTAAGCGGGGGGGCGTGAATCAGTTTAAGACATTTATGGTCTTTTAAAACTTTCCTTTAAACTTATTTACACTTTCATTTCATGATCAACTTATTACATAAAGTAACAACAATCTTAATATGTGAGCATCAAGTATTAAGAAGATTAAATAAACCATATCAACAAATAAACATCATGCACATAGACAACAGATATAAGTGGAAACCCAAAAGGGAGAAAACCACATCTTATTATTGTTGGGATGCAAAGGCAAGCTCAAACTCCCTCTCACCATTGATTTTCCGTAGGCTCCGACCTACAAGAGGCTCCTACCTCAATTCAACAAGCTACAACTTGCAAGGAAGCTCCAACTCCCATCTATTTTCTGCAGGCTACAACCTACAGGAGGCTCCTACCTCAGCCGGCTACAATTGACATCTATCAAGCTACAACTTGATATGGAAGCACCAAATTCCTCACTCTTTCTTGGACAAAACACATGCTGATTTACCTAGATATCAGCTCTGTTCTATTCCTTTTTCACTGCTGTCCACCAGCCTTCATATCTGCCTTATATCATCTTTGAATATTCTTAGCTTCTCTATCTGCTCTTCCTTCTCCTTACCCTCTCTGCCTAATTTCTCCATTCTCCAACCTCTCTATTGATATCTATGTGATATCATTTATAAAGTTCACCTAATGACTGTTTGAATTCCACAGGGAATTAGAAATGAACAGCCATGACTCTTTGACTTCTGCCTTCTCATTTCTTTGTCTAGCTCATTCAGAGGAATATAACAATATGTATACATTTCAATATTACAATGGGGTATTTAGTTGCTTACGGAGACTTTCCTTTGCATCACAAACAATATTAAATTAATTAAAACATTTACATTTACATTTGCAACTAATATATCTCATTCAACCCTTTCAATTCTTGGCTCACTGTATGTTTGTCTTTTCTACTGCTATAGTGTAATAGCTCTGCATACTCTCCTGCTTTCTATGCATGTAGAATGCATTTCTTAAATTATGTTCTAAATCTGGCAGCTTTCTTCAACCTTCATGGTTCCAACCATAGCCAAAATCTACTTTGCAGAAACTCTCTCTTCACTTTTTTGCAACCATAACTCTACAATCATGAATTTCAAATCAGATTTAAAATTATTTTACCTGAAAGATCCCTGAATGATATTTTTCTTCACTCATTCAGTTCTGCAAATCTCTGTTATAACTCATATGCACATTCCCAAATATCAAAGCTGCATATAAAATGCATGAAAATTCCTGCCCAAATAAATTCACAATTTGGCAATCTTTACATACAGAAGATTTTCATATTTCATGGTTTAAACCATAGTCAATTTCATTTCTTCAACTCTTAATCGAAGACTAACTTCATTTTCTGAATCTTCGAATCCATTATTTGAATCCGGCATGAACTTGGGCTCTCACATATGATTATCTGTATGCATATATATATTCGGTCACAACACTATCAACTCACATTAAACCCACTATATAATGTGCCATAGCATAACAATTATCGTATCAATGGTTTTTAATTTGAGGGTCACGAAACCTTCATTTCATTTAGACCCCATTACATAATGGTCTACAACAAATCAATTACCCAATATATACACGAGGTTCACATCAAACACAATATTTTACCTTCGACCCATTTTTCATGGCTCGACCCCACACATACCATTTAATTCTTCTATGCGGAAGCTTTAATTTCTTTTCTGCTTCAAGCCTATGGTTAAAATCCACATTTCATAAATTCATATGTAGACTTCTCTTTTATTTTCCATACTTGGTCTTAACCAAATCTTAGACCAATTCTAAAACTTTGATTTTCACACCATATTTCATATCTAATTTATATTCGACATATAATCAAGTCAAACATGTATATTGTCTCTATTTAAATGTTCACGGAACATTTTACCTTACATAAACCCTTTGAATTTGGTCAATTATATATCAAAGTGCTGTGCTCACTTCTTATATATATGACATGTTAACATTAAAACTTTCAATCGCCGACGATTACATAATTCATATGTATTATTCCAAAACTCAAATAACTCTTTGGGTCCACTTTTACTAACCGAAAGATAATGTAAGTCCCACAGCACGCCTTCCATTAATCACCTTGCAACTTCATATATGATCCAACAATTGATTATTCCTCGCACTTTATAACCGAATTAGATGGATATCCGATGGACATCGTGCAACAAACTTGTATGTGCTTTAACCTCTTAAAATTACGTGATAAAACTGTGTCCCAGAATTTAACTTACCATTCACATCCAACGGAGAATAACTTATCGAGCTCCAAGCAGCCAATCCAATGATAATCATGCACCAATCTGACGGTAATTGCGTAATACAATTTCATGAGCCTTAATCTTTGAAAATTGCGCAATATAAATGGTTTTGGAATACCACTTTATACCATGTGTCCTCCAATGAACGATATCGCATTTGAAAAGGGATTTATGCTTACCATTTTTTAAACTATGTGAGACCATCGGTTTGTTGTTCCAAAACCACTCTTCTATACATCGCTCCTTGTTTTTCTTTCATTAACTCAAGGTTCCGCTCCTCTTCAAACTGCGCCATCACATACGTCAGGATCTCGGCATTTCTCATTTCGTTGCTATGACTCCATTCCATATCGTTCCTCTACATTATTAATCTAACATGCTCTCGCTCCCTGTTTACACAGTGCTTAGCCACAAACCATCGCTTCCTTTTATCTGGAAATACACTTCATTCTCTTCGCTAAGGCTTCCTTAGATATAAATAGAATTTAAATAAAAAAACTTTCATCACTGGTCTCTGCCCTTCATAATCTCGATCTTGCTTTCATTCATGACATAGGCTCCATTCTAATTTCGAGCCTACTCTGGTTTCGTTCAAACCAGCTTGGCATCGTTCATATTATGCCTACGTATGGATTAGTTTCCATACCGAATACCTATGGATCAAATTCACAATAAACCCCCAAAAAACGATTTCCAGAACTTGCTCTTCAACGCACTATTTATTTTCAAACAATACATCCCAATTCTACTTGAATGCCCTTCTTAAGGTCTAATACATTCAGATATTGAATGTTGTATTGAAACTCAATTTTGCTTCATGTCATTGACCGTTGTAGTGGTCGATGATTGTAATCCTTCCTTCGTCTTCTCAAAGGAGTGCGCAAACCCTCCATTCATTCAGTTCAAAACACAATGCCAACACTAATAATCATTGATTCTTCTATCATATGTATAACTTCATCTCAGAGATCTATTACAGAGTTCTCATGTAATTATCCATAGAATTCAATCAAATAGTGCACATATATTTCAGAACCAAATTCCTTTATTCATATATATAAAATCAGATACAAAAGCACTCTTGATTTTGGCCAAATCTTCAAAATCAAATGGCCCTGTCTCTGCTTCTTCTTGGTGTCTAAGCTGCCTGTTTTTGCTGCCCTCGCTGCCTCTGCTCCTTGTCTGTCTCCTTTGCCTTATTGCTAGTTCTTCTTTGTGATAGTTCAGGTGCAACTCCTTTCTTCTCCTTTGCCATCAATGACAATATTTCCAACATATATATATATATATATATATATATATCTCATTGGTTATGTGGAAGGAAAATTGAAAGAGCATGAAATAAATTATGTTGCACATGATTTGGAACTTGTTCCCATATTACATGAATTGAAGACGTGGAGACATTATTTTATGGGGTAAAATTTAAATTGAGGACAAATCATAGAGGTTTGAAAATTTTATTTGAGTAATCAACTTTAAATTTAAAATCTATAATATGGTTGGAATTTTTAAGTGAATATGATTTTGACATCAGTCATATCAAGGGAAAGGATATCAAGGTTGCAAATGCACTTATTAGAGGCTACCTATTATGCATGATATAACCATTATCATGTAAAATTAATATTTAAAAAACATAATTTTAGAATCTATTTCTAAAAATTATCATTACCTACCTATTATGCATGTTACAACCATTATCATGCAGACTTAATATTTAAAAAACATAATTTCAGAAGCTATTGCTACAAGTCAACATTACCTAGAATTAAAACAAATTTTACGGTAAAAGGAGGTATTGCAGAAATTTAAAGAGTGAAAATTACTGAAGGATGGCATATTGTTAGATAAAAATAAATTTTGTCTTTCTAATTCTTAGGAGTTCAGGATTCATTAATTAAAGACTAGCTAGTATTTTGTTAAATAGTTGATTGAATGAGTAGCTAACAGACAAAAATATTACAAAGACACATAAGTTTCCAAATATAGTCCTTTTATATTTGATAAAAGCATTTCAAGTTTGTATAGGTGAAGAGTCCATGCCATTCAATTTGGTGACATAAGAGGGGGGAGAAATTTGTGGTAGTGAATTACTAAAAAAAAAATTGGGGGGGGGGGGGGGGGGGGTCATACTTAGATCTACGCTTATTAAGAAATTTAACATATATGAAGCATAAGAATGATCCAATTAATTGAAGGAAAGTTGGAGTGAAGATAGAAATTTTGGGAAAAGAATCCACGGATAAGGAAAATAACTAGGTATAGTAATAAGATCTAATATACATATTTCAAAATGTTGTATCGATTCCTTAATTTATGGTTACTAGGAGGAGACATGGATCTAGTGAGAAAGTATCATAAATTGTACAAATATATGATTGTGTAGGCCTGCCATTGGTAATAATATAACTTTATCCATATCATAGATATTTTATCCCTACCTACCCAAATCCATAGATAGGTCTCCACGAATGCACTATCTTATTTCAATTCTTGCATTTTTTCCCTATGTGCTTATGGCCTCCTATTATATAGAAACACTCAAATTCTGTTATAGTGTTTTATAATGCCTTCCTTCCTTGTGTGGTTGTAAGGAAATCTAGAGAGAGTTTGATTTTGAATCATAATGCCTAAATTTTCAATGTCTTTGGAGCAGTTGGCTAGGAAAATAAATGATCTCCATTTCATCAAGTCTAATTCCAAAGGATATTATAAAAATTGAAAGAGATTGGAGGAGGTGGAGGGAGCTATCATTATGGGTGTTGGTCCTTCTAGCATGGTTAGTGCTACATGTCTCAAGACGGAAGGCATACCAAGTATTGTGATTGATAAGGCAGAATTCATAGCTTCCCCATGGAATAAAAAGACCTATGATTGCCTCAAGTTCCACATTGCCAAAGAGTATTGCCAAATTCCCTTCATGCCTTTCCCAGAGTCTTATCCCACTTTTCTCTCTAGAGATCAATTTCTTGATTACTGGGAGCATTATGCACAACAATTTCAAATTCAACCTCATTTCTGTCAAGTAGTGGAGTCTTTTAGATTCTTTGAAATCTCTCAGAGGTGGCATGTTCTATGTTCAGTTCATTATAATTATACTGATTGAACCAATGTAGTAGAGTTCAAGGAGTACACTAGAAAATGGCTGGTGGTTGCAACCAAGGAGAATGTTGAGGTTTTGAGGCCTCATACCTCTGACATTGAATGTTTTAAAGGGACTATGATTCATTCCATTAAGTAAAATAATGGTTTCGAGTATGAAGATAATAAGGTTTTGGTCATTGGATGTAGTAACTCTGGGATGGAGATAGCCCTCGATCTTGTCAACTACAATTCTAGACCATCCCTTGTAGTTCATAGTTCAGTTAGTATATTGAATTTTTTTTTTCTCATAACAAATGATACCATAACATAATAATTCACCTCTATTAGGAGTTTGTATTGGTTAAGAGACCAATAGGTCCAAACTGTTCAAGATATTTATTGGTGGAGGAGCTAACCATGGGAATTCTGGAAAGATTAAAATTATTCAAACAAACTATAGAGGTAATGTCCACTTACCTCACCCAGATGCCAAGGAATGAATGAAGTTGAGGATGTAGAGGAATCCTGCAAAAACACTACCAAAACAATAAAAACATTAACATAAATCAACCCTTAACTCAAAAAAACCATAAAAAAGAATGAAAAAATGGAATCGAATGCCATACCAGCTTAGTATCACTCTCACAACATATCCTCCATTGAAAACTTAATGGTAAAATGTAATTGAAGTAAACATTTCGGTGGTTTGATGGATGATATATTTATAAGACAAAGTTTGCCCAAAAATTTAAAAAATTTCAATGAGACTAATAGTTCGGACAAACTATCTTTTCTAGTTTTTCCACCTCCTGCAAAAATTTTGATTAACCATCATGGTCAACATAAATGGCGAAAAAAATTTGGCCGAAAAATTACGAAGTTTTGTCGAACAAGTGCGAGTGTGAAATTTTCATGCCTTTCTCACAAAAGTGTAACCGACTTTCATGTTTCCACCATGTAGCTTTTATATTGACTATGAAGCCATATGTGTCTCGGGGCACACATTTTGTAAAATCAAACTTAATATATATGTACATTTTCATTGTTTCCTATTTCCTTTTCTACTTTCAATATGATGTGACGCGAATAAAAAGTTATTTACATTCATTGCAAATGTCTATCTAATTCATAATTATCAATGGAATCTGCTAATGTGTTTATATTTCTAGAAATGTGTTCATATTGTATAAAATAAAAATGTATTTCCAGAATATGTACTCTCAAAACCATGTGGAGGATGACAGGATTTATCACTGAATAGATATTAGCGAGTTGTAGTACTACGAGCTGTGAGTCAAGCCTAACGACTAAACAGAGGATACCATGTAAAATAACATCAGATAGTATCTCAACCAATGCGCTGTAATCAACAATTTTGTTAGTATAGAGACCGATGAAAATCCCTTGCATGCTCACTAGCTAACCACTTGGAGCAAAGATAGCCCATCTTACGGAGGATAGGTTCTGAGTTCTAAGGTTAGCACCATTGACATAACCAATATAAGTTGTAATGAATAAATAATGTAAATAAATGATAAATTAGTTAATTAGTAATTAGGCTTAAAGGCCATGTCTGATAAGACATGACCTTTCATGAAGAGGCACCTGTGTAGGTATATAAGAAAGCCTCATTTGTAACATTCAATCATCTATCTATCTCATCTCATTCTTCATAACTTTTATAATATAATATTTGTATCCTCATGGACATCTTTGTATTCCAAGTGTTCTGGAGTATTTAAGCTTGAGAAGGAACTTTGTTCGCTTCATTTGGTATCAGAGCAGTTCGATCTTCTGGCCGTTCATCGCTGCACATATCTACGCTCCTCGGTCTAGGCCTTTGGCCATAAGAAATTCCTCAACATTGTTTTCATCGAAGCGTTTCACTACCGATATTGGAGTTTCTCCATTTTCACCAGTAGACCTTTGGCCAAAATTAAAAATTTGAAGAATTTCACTAGTAGGCCTTTGGCCAAAATTAAAAAAAATTTGAAGAAAAAAAAAAGTGAAATTTTTGAAAAAAAGAAAAGTAAAAGAAATATATATATATATATATATATATATATATATATATATATATAAACAAAAAAACAAAAAGAAAAAAGAAAAAGAAAAAGGGAGATATATATAAAGAAGTACATATATGTACATACCAAGACAATTTAAAATTAAAAGGGAAAAATAAATAAGGAAGAGTAGGTAAGGTTATTTTGATTATTCTTTCAGTGGTTTACAAGCTCGTGGTTTTGGAAGCTCGTTTTAATTGGCTCTGGGTAGTATTCTGAAAAGGTAAAATAAGAAAAGGAACAAAAATCTCGTGTGAATGGTATGTTTACTTACGTGGAGAACATTAACATAGTCAAATACACACAAGTGGACATATATTTTATAGGTGAATATATGTGAATAGCCACGTTTCACTAGGGTTGTAACCTTTCAACCAAAAAAAGAGTTTAAAAAAATCAATTGTTAAAAGAATATATATATATATATATATATAAAATTAGTTAAATTATTAAATTTTTTTTTGAAGGAATAATAGCCTCATTAAAAAGAAGAAGAGAAAGTTAGGAAGGTTTACCTTAAAAACCCTAAAAACTCAATTCAGTAGACAAAATGGAATCAATCATTGATGAAAAGGAAATTGAATCTAATTCGGAAAGGAAAGAAGGAAGATTTCCTAAAAATTATAGTATGTCTGTCCGGACGCTAATTTGAATCAAAGGGTCACTTGTAGGAAAGGAAGTTCTCATATCTATCGATCTTAATCAAAAGGATAATTATGTTAGTACTAAATGTGCTAACCAATTAGTGATCTCTGAATCAAATATAATCGAAAAAAATTCAATTAAAGCAAATGAAAAACAATATGACATAAGGAATCTACACCTAAGAATTGGGAAGTATTCCTTGGTCTCACAATTTATCGTTAAAACCTTATTTTGTAACAATAGTGATATAATTCTGGGTTTGCTCTAGATGGAATCACTAGGGTCATCCGTCCTTAATAGAAAAATAAGTTTTTAACATTTTCCTACAAAAAGAAGAAAATAACGCTACAATAAGTCAACTTAAAGCTAAATTCAGTGACACCTGAAGACATTCAAGAAATTTCAAAAGTAATTTCTCAAGAAAGTAAAATGGTGATCCAAAATATGCAAAAGGAAATTGACAAAATCACAACTAACGAGAATGAAGAAGTTTCTCGCCTCAAGGACCACAACGAAAAATTGCTAATGCAAATTAAGAAATTGAAGAAGGATAAGAAGTCGTTGGAAAACAAGGTGCAACAACTTGTCATAAAAGAGTTGTCGAAACTAACAAATGTAGAAGTTCAAGTTGCAGGAAAACCAAACATTGATCCAGTAAATGTCACAACTCAAGGAGAAGACAGGCAAGTTGCAAACGATATGAACTTCGATGTTTTAGTTCAGACAAGGAGCATTCTAGATGAAGGTTCTGTAACTTAATAACATCCTCGACAAAAAAAATCAAAGTCAAACCAAAAAATTTCCCTATAGACATCCAAATCACGAAAGCAGACAACTCAGTTGAGCTATGTATTTAGAACAGAAACAAGATGATATTCTGAGGAATACTAACAAATCATCACAATTTTCCGATCATCATAAGATTTCACAGAATATTAATTTAGGATGGTCTGATCCATTCTTAGTGCGACAATTTTTTTTGTCACTTAGAGGATCATATCAACTTGTATCGACAAGGATGACTGACCTAAGACGAGAAGATGTTCGTAGAAGGAAAATAAATCGAGGCCTTTCATCGACAAGCTTTGAGGACAAAATTTTTTGAGGGGAAGGCAATGTAATGAATAAATAATGTAAATAAATGATAAATTAATTAATTAGTAATTAGGCTGAAAGGTCATGTCTGATAAGACATGACCTTTTGTGAAGAGGAAAATGCGTAGGTATATAAGTAAGCCTCATTTGTAACATTCAATCATCTATCTATCTCATCTCATTCTTCATACCTTTTATAATATAATATTTTTATCCTCATGGATATCTTTGTATTCCAAGTGTTCTGGAGTATTTATGCTTGAGAAGGAACTTTGTTCGCTTCATAAATTTTGAGAGAGGTTGACATATGCAAAACAAAAGTAAAAATAATCAACATAAACAGTGGGAAACTTTGAAAAACACAATGCAAAGACACTCAACACACCTATAGACATTATTTACATAGTGCACTACGCATGGGATCAAGCATAGTATTTTTTGAGGTACAATCCATTCCTAGGCTTCTCAGGTGGAACTCCATTGAAATCTACTAACTCATAGGCCCCATTTTCAAGGATGTGATTGATAATGTATGAACCCAAACACATAGGTTGGAAATTTCTTGGAGCTAACTTATTAGCCTCCTAGTCATATAAGATAACCAAGTATCCTTCTGAGAAGACTCTAGGCTTGAAAATTTTGTCATATTACACTTTGAAGCGTATTTTATGAGATTCATTTTTCATATAAATAAGTCAAATGTAAAAGATACTCCTCCTCTGCAAAATTAGCAGGAAGAAGTTTGATATCTAGTTTTATCGATGGAATTTCACATTCGATGGGAGGGATCGCTAGAAGGGTGTGAATCCGGTAGCAATCCTAATTGAGGTTTGGTATGCCCATAAGGAAACATAGAGAAGCAAGTTCCAGTCCAATTTGTGGACCCCCAACATGCATTAATGCATAGTCTTAGGAACTATGCTAACAACCTCAACTTGTCTGTTAGCCTGAGGATAGAATGTGGTGGAATTTTAATGTGAAAGTCCCAATTTGGAAGTTAATTCAATCATCATATGATTCCAAAAATGTGTTCCATGATCCGTAACTATTGCTTGCAGAACACCAAACCTAGAAATAACATGGTTGAAGAAAAATTGTGTAGTCATTTCGCTAGTGTTTTTAAATTTAGGAATCACTTCAACCCAATTAGTAAATTATTCTTACAACGAAAATGATATAACTATGCCCTCCCACCGAGTGACAGTTACATGTCATAAAGTCAATACCCCATTTTTTAAATGGACCAATAACGACAACAAGATGAAATGGAGCAGGCAGAGCATGAACCTTACGATCATAGATCTGACATGCATGACACTTCCCAACGACGAGGATATAATCACAAAAAATGGTAGGCGAAAAGTAACTAGCACATAAGATCTTATGTGCGGTAGCGTAACTAGATAAATATCCACCACATGCCATTAAGTGGCATTAATTGAGAACTTTCTTGGGCTCCTAGAGAGTGAGGAACCTATGTAAAATCGTATCAATACCACGATGGTAGAGGGTGTCGCCAATAATGACATAATTTCGGGATTGGTACCGAATACGTCGCTGCTTGGAGCGGGAGGTATTAGGTCAGAAATTTTAGGTATAGAGATAGATAAAAGAATATCAATAGCATGGGTAAGATGATGAAATCAAAACCAATGAATCATCTGGGATATAATCTTCAGATTTAGATTTAGCATCAAGGGAAGGAAGATCGCACATTATTTTGGCAAAAACTAGGGATTTATTTGACTTGGATTTGATTAACTCCACGTCAAAATCTAAATAATTTTTCCCCTAGAAATTGATGTGATAATATATATGTCATAGTGTTGCAATCTGAAATGACCATAGTTTTCCAAACAAAGATATAATGGTGAAACTTTTGGATGGCTTAAACAGTTGCCAAAGTCAACTTTTCTACATGAGTATACCTAATATCAATATCATTAAGGTTTTGAATTATATAATAAATGGGATGTTCAGTTCCCATAACATCTTCTTGGACCAACACCATGGCTATAGTAGAGATGGAGGAAACAAGATACATGAAATAGTCATGCTGATAGTTAGGGGGATATAAAAGAGATGCTTGAACCAATACATATTTTAGGGAATAAAACTATTTATGTGTAGCGTCTTCCCAATGGAAGGGAATCCATTTCTTTAGTAAACGAGTAAACCCTTTGGTCAAATTTTCTTAATTAGGGACAAACCTCCACATGAAGTTATCTTTCCCTTGGAGTTTTTGTAAATGAACAAGGGAATAACGGTGCATGAAAATCGACTATTTCCTATATTTTCATAGGATCAATACAAATTCCTTGTTTTGAAATGAAAAAACCCAAGAGTTGACCAAAATTGACACAAAAAAACATATTTTTGGGTTAAATCAAATATTTTAATTTCTATAATAGAGAAAAATAACACGTAAATGCATTGGGTGATTAACCCGACGTTTAGAATGAGAAGAGAGATCATCCAAATAGGGTTTCATGATATGTTTGATGTTATGAAAAGTGTAATCCATCACACTTTGAAATGTGGCCCCAACTTTCTTCAAACCGAATGGGATTTTTCAATAAGGAAAATTACCCTAGGGACAAATAAATGCACTCTTAGGTTGGTCAATCATGAGAATGTTGACTTGATTACAATCCAAGAATCCATTCATAAACGAAAAAATTTCACAACCAACACAGTCATCAACAATATGGTCAATAAAGGGGTCAGATAGTTGTATTTTTCACACGCACGATTTACCACTAGTACAAAATGGCTAATTAGTTACTAAAAAATTGACTAAAATTTGCATATAAATGACTATTTTTCGGTCGATGACCAATAGTAGCTAATTTATAGTATCTTATAACACGACCAAATTTTAGCTGTTTTCAGCTTAGTCATAAATTGGTTGTTTCAATTTAGTTGTCTAGTAGTATATTTGGTGATTAATTTTGTCATCTATTTGGTCATTAATTTAGTCATTTAATTGGTCATTGATTTAACCATTAATTGCCACAATTAATGACCAAATATACAATAAAATATATTACTAAATGATCACCTGAGAAAACCAATTAATGACCAAAGTGTTGGTCGTGTTATAATATACTGTAAATTAGCTACTAATAGTAGTAAATATGAAAATTTTAGTCATCGTTTGAAACCAATTAATGACCAAAGAAATATGACTAAATTTTTGTCATGTTATAAGACACTGTAAATTAGTTACTCATAGTCGTATATATGCAAAATTTAGTCATCATTTGTAATCACAAATTTATCATTTGCAATAGTCATTTATCTTTTTTTGATAGTTCAATATTCATTATATAAATGACTACTTTAGTAGTTTATATTCATTTCATTTACTTTCATTAACAATCGTCATAAGAAAGTAATTTAGTCATATATTCATTTTATTTGTGTCCATGATTAATAAACATAAACTATCTATCTAGTAGTTTGAGATTGATTTTATGTGTTTATTAATAATCAACATAAATTAATTAGAATGATTTTGCAACTAAATTTAAAATAAAATAAAATGTCATACAACGAAAATGTTCATTTGATATGAAAATGCAAAGTTATATATGTTAATTACAATATTAAGTAATATCAAGTGCAACTATAAATAGTTCCAACCACAAATTATATTATATAGAATGGCAAGTATTAGAATAAAAGTTTACAACTTAACATTGGCTTGAGTACAATTTACACATGAAATATTGTTTCATCACTTCAAAACACTATCATTGTGTTGGTAAGACATTGCAGGTGAATTCACCAACTCTGAAGACTTGACCATCAATCTCTATGTGTGTGTCTTATGCAGGATATTGGCTCTACAAGTACCACTAGACTAGTTCTCTTCTCTCTCTCTTTAATTTTCATTTTGTCACTCTAGTGTGATTGTTCTCCTCTTTCTTCAATTCCTGCTTCTTACCATCAATACTGAGTTCATTTTCTGCAATAAAAAAAAGATACAATGAAAAGTATAAGACATGAAAGTCAATGAATATTGAAATATAAACTAAATTAGACTATAAAGGATTTATATGATATATACCTCAACATAAAAAATATTGTTAGTCATTTTTTACCATAAAATAAAGAAACTCAAACAAGTTTTCTTTAATTGGGCAATAATGGCTACTATATAGCCAAATGACATGTATAAACAAAGCAAATAAAACGTCACCATAGAATAAAATGTGTACCTACTGTGTTCTTAGTATACAACATTTGTTTATGAAATGTTATCTTCAACTAAAGTAACTACATGCGTGAAACATGATATTTAATCTTTTTGCAGAGCATGTATTTCAGTGATTTGATAACAATATTCTCTTCATTTACAGTTGTTTTGACATAATTTGAATCATTTCAAGACATAATTTTTTATTTTTAAGTAATAAATATGCTCAATAATGTCCATTAACAACAACTATTGAGATAAATCCTTTATGACAAGAGCACAATATCAAGACAGACGACATTGTTCTTTAAAGTCATTTTCCATCCAACTATTACATGAAAAAACAATACTTGACTTAGAACCTTATCTAAGTATGCTTCATATCACCTATGAAAAGGTATAAGAATATGAATGCTCCCATTAGGTGAGAAACATAAGCAGACAATCATACAATGTGCTAGATAAACAAAAAGAAAGCATAAGGTGAAAGTGTAGGTTCCAAGTAGAAAACAATTTGGAGTAAAACCTAACAACAATTTCAATTAAGAACTTGGGCTAAAATGATGACATATTCAAATAGTAAATTTATATCTAATTGAATGTGTTTGGAATGTGTATTATGAATAATTCAAATGGATAACAATTCTGAGGCGGATGATTTATGAAGAATTATCACTGCCACGAGTTTTGAAATCCAAAGTCATTTTTGAGTTGCAAGTCCATGGATTAATGTGAAAAATCCTCCCTCACTTTGGTACTGTTAGTGTCAATATTTGCATGCTTCCACCAGGGATCAAAACCATTTGCATGTGCATCTTAGGTGTCCCATTTTGAATAATTTTTTCATCATTCCATTAGTTCATTATAAAAAAAATTTCCACTTGTGGTTGTCCTAGTAAAATAAGCTTCCTTCTCCCTCAGAATATCATATTGGCTGACTCATTCTCATGTCTCGTTTAGCATAATAACACCTATGGAAATTTTATGTTCACTTGGAAGTCTTTAAAGTCAAAGGTCAAAGTCTCATTCAAAAGTCAAGTCAAAAAGCAGTCGCATTAGGTCATAGGGTCAAAATCATGAAAACTGGTCATTTCACCATCAAATTCATCTTTTGAAGGAGTAGTAATAGTCAAATGTATTCAAAAATTTCAGGTTCTAAACTATCATTTCTGAGAAAGTGGCTTTGTGTTTACCATATTTGTCTCTCAATTGTGCATGGAAAGCTCATTTGCCTCTCCTAGGGTTTTGAGGGCATTTTTCTTGGTCTCATGACTTCCATGACTAAATAATCAACAAGACTTGTATCGTGATGCTCTTAAAATTTCCCATATCATTAATATACCTTCGTAAACACCTCCCATCACTCCTATCCCTCAAAATAATCATTTTTCCACAAACCCTAGCCTATTGCTACAATTTGACACTTTTCGAGACTAGGCATGTGTTTTTCCATTTTGGACCCATTCCCCTCACTCAATCCTTGAAATTAAACTTTCCCCTACTCTATAACATCTATCCCTATCCCCAAAAATTTCCCCAAGAATTTATACATCCCCTAACCCCTTCATTCCCCTCCCTCTACAAGGCAGTCCTAAAATCCCCTGTTTTACTTCAACCAAACCCTAATTTCCTTTCCTACTATGCTAGGGTTTTCTATGAAATCAAAGACATCTGAGTAGAGGAGGAATAAGGGAGGTAATTTTAGCAATTATGGATCAATCAAAACTCATAAATATCATTCCTCCATCATTTTTTAATAAATCATTCTAAGGGACAAATCATTTTCCACACACAGGGACAATTTCGCTTAAAACTATGTTTTCGACCAAACAGAGCTGAATTTGAAAAACATGAGAGAGGTTTTTGTCCATAATAGGCCAAGGAAGAAAACAAATCCTTAATTTTTTACACAGGTATCATGGTTTTTGAGAAATGTTAAAAATATAGGTGCTACACGAGGTTTGCTTCATTTCTGGAGTGACCTTGGAAAAATCATGTTTTCTCATATCTGTAGTGTCCAAATTACTTGCTTGATAAGTCAAATGAAATCTAGACTGAGATAGATTTCAAATGAGCTATCATGAGCTCAATTTGGAGTTGATTCTAGTGCCTCCAAAAGTTTCTTTCACTAGCACTCTTCATTTCTGCACCCTCATTCAACACTTTTTGACTAGTCTTGGGAAAATCAAATTTTGACAAGGCAAATGAAATCCAAATAGAAAAAAAAGGTATATTTGGAAAGTAGACAGGATAATATTTATGCGTTTACCCTGAAATTCCAGAGCAATTATCACAGTCGCTGCATGTTTGGAAGATAGCGTTGTGCATTTACACAATGAAGGTTTTGAAGGATTTAACTACTTCCATCAACTCAGGTTTCCTCAAAAACTTCTCCAAGGAGTTTTTGATCATTAAGTGGACATAAAACACCTATATTTTCACATGTTTTTTTTTTAATTAAAGAGTTGAAAGTGTGATAGCCTATGAAACCCTAGTTTTTTTATTCCTTTCCCATTTTCATTCATATTTCCCATGTTCATATCCCTAAAACATCTATGAGTCAATCATATAACATCCTAGGGTTTTCACTAGCCTAGGCTCCCTTACATATTCACATTTCCTTTATTTACCCACATCTCCATTCACTTCACACTCCTTCATTTCATTCATCATTTCCATAGGGTTTTTAACACCAAATACATCATGGAAACCTAGCGGAGGTGAAATTAGCAATCCTAAGAGGGTTGATTTGGGCATATCGGTAAATACCTATCGGAGAGGTCATATGCATGTGTTTTCTTCACATGGTGTGAAAGGGGCCATGATTTCTTCATCAGCATAGTAGGTAGACAAAGGTAAGGAAAAGGTAATAGGGCCAAACATTGATGATGAGGAGGGAAAACATGAGACAGAGCATGAAATTCAGTTGATGGACCTAGGTGAGGAAAATGAGGACAAATCACCAATGTAGTTCTTAAAGGCAAAGAAGTATGGTTTGAGAGGCTCAAACAACACTTGGATCATCTCTTGGCCAAGGCTTAAAAGGACAATTGCATTAACAGGAAAATGGAAAAGAATTATGCCACGAGGAACAAAATTGCAAGGTCCAAGCTCAAACGAGCCCATGCAAAAATTCAAGCTTTGACCGAGAAAAAGGAGAAGGAGAGGTTAGACATACTTGATGAGGTGTCTCTTCATGCCTCAAGCCCTTGATCAGCAAGTAACCTCACACATTTTGGAAAGTTTTGGCACACTTGGCACTTTAGTGAATTTTTGAGTTTTTGGGAAATTTTGACAAACATAAATTCTGCTAAACGTGCAACGCCACTGGCTCTGCGCTCTTTTTTGGGGCATCCAATTGCAAAATGGCCACGACCATCAAGTTCAGAATAAGGAGGACATTAACTCCAACAATTTTCAGAATATTTGGAGGATAACTAGTCCCTCAAAAAGGTAAAAAACCCAGAAAAAAAACATGTTTCTGCCCTTGTTTTTCCCTTGGCACTGCTTGTTTACGAAGGAATTGGCAATTTTCACTATTTTCAACATTTTTGACTTTTTGACTTTTTTATTGGGAAAATGGGAAAATTACTAATGTAAATGATCAATGTGGATGTAAATATCATTTTTTTCACTTTTATCTAGGGTAGATGCATCAGATAATTCTTCTAGGAGGTCAAATGAATCAGTTTCCTCTCTTTTAGAGGCAAATTGTCGAGTTTTCCTAGTCTTCAAATTCTGTCTGGGAGTGGGTGAAAAAACTCCTCCTCTCATGGATTAGACTTATTGAGGCTAGGAAGAGTGGTTTTGAAGTCTATTTTATGCATTCTCTTTGTTATTATAATGGCTGGACTCACTTGGAGCTTTGTCATCTCACGGGACATATTTGTATCAATTTGGCTGGACATTAATAGAAATTTGTAGCTATTTCTTTGGGATCCATGTGGTATGTAGTTTTTGACATAGTTTATTATTTTTTATCATTTTTATGAATGCATTGTAAGCTCATAAACCATTTTCATGTCTATGATATGCTTAATTTCAAGTTGAAAGACATAATTCATGTTTCATGCTCTATTTTGGGAAATTTAGAATAATTTGTTTATTTTCTTCAGTTTAGGGAGAATTCATCTTGTATGCTCTTCCTAACTCATCACCAGTCTCTTCAACTCATCATAATCATATTTTCATGCCAAGACTTCTACCTATCTTGTCCCCTAGAATCCCTGCAATTTTTGACCTAATTTCCTTGCCCTAGTTGTTTGACTCCTCCTCATCTAGAAAACCCTACACAATAAAAGTCAAAACCCTGAGCTACTATACCTAGCCTAAGATATTTATTCCTCATTCATCTAGACTGTGATCTATATGGAGAGACCCCTCTCCTAGCCTGGTAGGGCTAGCTACATGGCGAAACGTGGTTTGAGGTTACCTCGGGATTTCCTCTCTTAGCTTGAGGTTCAATATGCATGATAATAGGTACTAAAATTTCCAACCCCATTAAAATAGTAAAGTGAGCTATGCTATAAAATGACAAATTTGTACAGGGGAATTATGGGCTAAATACAAGTAGACACAAAGTAGAGTATGAACATTTGTTTTTATATATGTTGGACTAGTGTAGCTAGAGGAGGAATAGCATTTCTTCGGCATCTATGGATAAAAACACCACTTAGAAGGAGAAACTGCTAAAGAAGCAACATGAGGAAATTGAAAAATTCATCAAGATTTGGACCCTAAATTGATTGCTATAAAGGCAAGAAGATACAAACTCTATCAACTCAAGTGTAGAGTCTTACTTGATTTTGATAACTCTGGGGAATACCCTTACCAAAATTGTAAGTTGAAACTAGGAGACTCATAGCAAATACAAGATAGAGTGAAGAAACATCTTTTGTGTGTTCAATTTGACTACAATGAAGAAGACAATTTCAACCTTTAAAGAGGCCTACAAAAGATAAAATAAGGGAGAGAAAACAAAAGCCTAATATCTTGACTTAAAGATTCATATATAACCATTAATGTTTCCAATCAAATTAACTTAGTATCACATACAAAACAATTATTGAACTAATGGAGTAAAATGGAAGTATCTGATAACATTTGAACACAACACCTCTACCCATTTATGCATCAGACTCAACATTTAAGAAAGCTATATAAATTTTTGGATTACCTATTTTTCCTCTATAATGCCCACATTCAAACATATGTTTGATGGCCTATATTATTACTTATAGATCATTTTGTCCCCACCAAGTCACTTTTTCAAATCTCATGGGGAGGGATTGAGGATTGGAGCTACCTATGAGGGATAATAACACTATGGGGCATCTAGATTCAACTACGCCTCACACAATCCTATTTAAAACATTCTATAGGTGGGTAGATCATTCTTCCATCCAACATTGGGGTTAGCGCCATCCTAGGCTCAGCCTGTTTGGACAAAAAAGTATAATTTTTGTCAACTAATCATGAAAATTAACTTGATAGTGTTGAATATTTTCCTATCTTGAGGATAGTAGTGTTACTACAGATTACTGGAAGTGGTTCTCTATAATTCTCCAAAAATGCAAGGGAAAAATAGTGCAACAAAATATAGATCAGCTAACAAAACCATTAGAAATTATTGAAGAAAACACCAGAAAATGCTACTAAATTAGTAGAAAGACTGAATTACAAGATATAGAAAGATAAAGGTATTCACACTACTTCCAAATGATAGGGATCTAAATTTTCTCATTTAACATGATAAATGGAAGTACTTTGCTAACCAAGTACAAGGTATAATTCCTTCTAATGAAGACACAATGAATATTTAAAAAAAAATAGTTTTACTGTAATACATTGTTAAAAATTCCATCCTAAACCAAGGAATTGTAATGTGGACTCCATAAAAAAACATGATGACAAAGCCGTAAGTTTAATTATTTGAGCATAATAAATGGTGGAGCTTAATAAATTACTGGAGCTTACTGGAGCTAAGACAATTTCTATTTTATACTTTGTTACCAATAAATGATGCAAGGGTGTGATTTTCTTCAATCTGTACAAGATATTTTTTTATTACAATTTATGAATGTATTCCATCTGAAATTCTATAGATATTCATTTTTTGGATAACCACAAACTGCAAGATCCAAAAAATACATACAAGAATTTTCATTTTTATAACTAGTGATCATTGGGGCTCATTTCATTCACACATAAACCTCATATAGGCTTAATTTTTCAGCAGATCAAGGCTTGATTTTTTTTATTACAATATGGTTCCAATTCCATTTGAATAAGACCGACAATACCTATAGTTCGTGTCTACGATTGACCACGATCTAGTCTTGTTGTGATGGGAATATGAATCTATAAACGTGGACAATTTCAATGGATACAATCCAGACTTGGCATTACTATCACCACATTGATTCCAAGGTGTAAATTTTTGGAAAAATGGTAACTGAAATGTGCAGGGCACACCTTTTAATTTGAAATTCGTTTACAAAGAAAATCATGAGAAGATTCTAGGATGACTCTTGGAATAAAATATTTTTTAAAGTATCTAAACCATAATATATACTGAAATTTTAGAATGCATGATACTTTAGGGTTCCAGACTATAGGTAGTTGATGAAAACTAAGTACTCTACTCAGGTTGGACTCATCTCAAATGCAAACATATAGATCTCAGCAGCTTTTTTTTTCTCATAAATACAACATGGTAGCTCGTACAAGAAGGTAACGTATATGGGGAAAGTGTTAAGGCCCTAGGCTACCCAAATATTGGAGCATGTAGGCAATGAAATGTCTTAACTTTTTGTAGACACAATGAGTTTGATAAAAGTGAGCAACATGTGACTCTATGGTTCCTACTTAACTCTATACACCCTACCCAGATAGGTTACTTCCACATCCAAAATTTACAATTCATAAGTATTGGGGCTTCAACAAGTTTGATCAAAGACATGCTTCCAACATTAAATTACTATGAGATAAAAACAACAAGACCTTTCTATTCATTTTCATTTTCAGTCCTAAGTAATAAATATAAATCATTTCGAGGCATATTTTCGTCAAATACGTACCTCAAATGAAGATCTTCCCCTCTCACAAAGGTGGTAGGAGATTCAGTGAATAAAGTCTTGAAAAGTTCCATAGATAAAAACCAAGAGCTTGACAGAAAGTCCACCTGAACAATCCTTTCTATTGTAATTTTATAAGTAGGACTAGGTAAATACAAGCCTCCCTCCGTGGCTCCATATTTCCTATATCTTGGAAAAGTAAAATCCTTCTGTATGAATGGTAATATCCTTCCAATACTACCCAAAACAACATTTATATACTTAGTTCTTGCAACATGTCCTAATATTTGTAACATTTTTCTTCCAGGGATCATATCATCATCTAAAATATATAAAGAATTAGCTTCATCTACTTGTAACACCATCTAAAACCTCCCATAATACTTAAAATCATATCTCGAGCTCACAAAAGTGATCCTTGAATCATTGTAACTCTCCACAATGTTTCTCAAGGAATTTTGATTTGGGCTTCCAAATGCAAGAACCCAAATTCTGTGGAATGGAGTAGTTTGATGCATAAGAGGTTTAGGCTGTGCACAAAGTGTTTTCCCATTTTCAAAATCATTGTGATTTTCGGAGCTTTTACTGACGAATTCCATGCATAAGGCAATATCATT
This sequence comes from Pinus albicaulis, assembly GCA_034641835.2. NCBI lineage: Eukaryota > Viridiplantae > Streptophyta > Pinopsida > Pinales > Pinaceae > Pinus > Pinus albicaulis. The sequence continues at coordinate 272,392,883 of CM076576.1, forward strand.
ATCTCCTAATGTTTTAGCTCCAAATTATTTCCTCTAGAAAGAAAAAATCTTATTATAGAGTTCTCTTTTGACGCTGATCATTCTTGTGTCATTTGACGTCTTTTTCAAAAACACAATTGACTCTGGGTGACAGACCTCAAGTTTTGAAGGGATGCCTATTTTCATAATAGAATTTTCCCATTCTTGATAATGGGAACAGGAATTTCTAATGAAGTCTCTCTAGTGCTTGGAAATTTGAAGTTCCCATCTAACATCTCGATCAGTCTTCAAATCTACTGTAGGAATCATGAAGTAAAGAAGAAAAGTTTTATATATGGAAAATGCACACTGTAAACATGTTAGCATTGTAACCAAATGCGCATAAGAGTTCTTATTTGGCCTTACTCTTCATTTTCCTCCTACATAGTTGGAAGTCATGCCCTCCAAATATTCTCCGGTCATCGAACTTACATTTCTCCCTAATCCCATCTCAGTTTAATTTTATGTGAATCCCTAAGAAGGTAAGGTATAACCAGCCCTTCTAGTTGAGATAAATGATAACCTGACTTTTCTGAGAAAGAATATGAGTGATAACCTTATCTGAGAAAAGCTAGCTCATGTAAGCTATTCTAGGACCTAAACCAAAATAAAAAAAACTCGGAGCATTGTGATCTTAACTCGACCACTACACTTCACAACTTATTTTCGGTCCCTAGCCAAACTAATACTAGCCTGGAGCTTGATTCAAGGGAAGTTTCAAACCAAATAAAGAGGATTTATATACTGATTAAAATCAAACTCAACTTCCCAATTTTATCTCACTGTTCAATTCAATGCAAATCACAACCCAAGCTAGTTCAAACCTAGAGCTTGATTTCTTGTAAATTCCATCACAAACACAAAAGACCATGAGCTCAGTCAGATGCCAAAAAAAAAAAATGGGTAATTCTAGTTCAAGCGAAGCAATGACAACTTGACAAGATTATTTTCAGAGATCAATTCCATAAAAAATTGCACTAGCGCAATACAAAGACTTTGAAGCATCTCTCATGGAAAAATTATTCTGGCCATCGTAGAGCCAAAGTAACCTCTTCACATGGAAAAAATGAGCCTCCTAATACGATGAATTTTTTCTTTCCTACAACATATCCGATTTTTTCAAGGAGAGGAGCCAAGGCAACAACTTCATTCACATAATGAGCATAAAAAATTGCATCTATATCTTGAGGATACATTACAGCCCATTGTTTGATGTATCCATGAGATAAGACTCTCCATCATTTATAATCACGAATTTTCCCTATATCCTTGTGAATTATAGTGGTCTCTAAGACATATGCAAGTCTATGCTCACTATCTCCCCATGTTTCTTTGTCCAGTGGATCTGTTGGAAGAACAAAAGGTTCAACATTTATGTACTTCTAGAGTAGGTGTTTGCATCAAAGGTAAATAAATAGGTCAATAATGAGAAATTTTTATCTGAGCTATAGTTAGGATCAAATGTGGGTTTTAAGACCTAACTCATACAATTTAATGAGAAACTATAATTTGAAAAGTAATTTCTGTGACTTTTGATTCTAATTGAAATTAAAATATGCCATGATAAGACAAAAAATTCCAACATTGACACAAAATTCACTCCAAGATATAAAAAACTGCCACGCTAAAAGGTTTTATCATGATAGAATTGCAGATAATTTTTTCATTTCCATTAAAACTTAATCCATAGTGGAAACTGATCTTAACTGAGTTTTTATTTTTAAAACGACATACCTAGATTTGATTGTGGTAAACATTTCCAAGGTGTGAGTTTCTTTATAAAAAAAACAATAACAAATTCTGCATTTCCACAACAAACGGTGCATTTCAAACTCAAAAGTTTAGTTTCTTATTCAATCTAATCTGTGCATGTAGAAACCCATAATTGTGGACACTTTCAATGGATGCAATCCAGACTTGGAATTAGTATAACCACATGGATTCAAAGGTGTAAATTTCTAGAAAAATGGTATCAAATGTGCAAGACACACCTTTTAATTTGAAATTCATTTACAAAAAAACTCATGAGAATCTTATTGGATGAATCTTGGAATAATGGATTTTTTAAAGTATGTGGACCATAATATGTTCTCAAATTTTAGAATGCATAATAGTTTATGGTTCTAGACTATAGGTAGTTGATGAAAACTGAGTACTCTACTCAGGTTGGACACACTTAAAATGTAAAAATATAGATATGAGCAGCTATTTTTTCCTCACAAAGACAACATGGTAGCTCGTACAAGAAGGTAATGTATGTGGCAAAAGTGATGAGGCCCCAGGCTACCCAAATATTGGAGCATGTTGGAAATGAAATGTCTTAAATTTTTGCAGATACCACGAGTTTGATAACAGTTAGCAACATGTGATTTTATGGTTCCTACTTAGCTCTAGACACCCTACCTAGATATATTACTTCCACATCCAAAATTTACAATCCATAAGTACTAGGGCTTCAACAAGATTTATCGAAGACATGATTTCAACATCAAAGTACTATGAGATAAAAACAACAAGACCTTTCTATTCATTTTCAATTTCAGTCCTGAGTAATAAATCTAAATAATTTTGAGGGATATTTTCTTCAAATACGTACCTCAAATGGATATCTTCCGTTGTCACGAAGGTGATAGGAGATTTAGTCAATAAAGGCTTGACAAGTTCCATAGATAAAAACCAAGAGATTGAAAAAAATTCCACCTAAACAATCCTTTCTACTATAATTTCACAAGTAGGATCAGGTAAATACAAGCTTTCTTCTATGGCTCCATATTTCCTATAGCTTGGAAAAGTAAAATCCTTTTGTATGAAGGGTAATATCCTTCCAATACTACCCAAAACAACATTCTTATACTTAGTTCCTGTAGCATGTCCTGATATTTGTAACATTTTTCTTCCAGGGAACATATCGTCATCTAAAATATATAAAAAATCAATTTCATCTTCTTGTTATTGCCTAAATATACCTTAGTCTGAAGGAAGGCAGAGTTCAGGGTAACATCAAACCATGCTCAGTCTGGTAGCTAGCCCTACCAGAATAGGAGAGGGCTCTCTCCGGGTCAATATCAAAAAAAATAATCAATAGGGCTTGAGATGACTTGAAATATAATCTAATTTTAGGATAGGTATATAAGTAAAGGATTTTGAGTTTGATTTTGGGGGTTTTTGTTGGATCAAAGGGAAAGGCAGTTTTGGGTGCGGGGATCAGGCCTAGTTTTTGCAGAGTTCTGATTGGGGCAAGGAAGGAAATTGTTTTGATGCTTTAGATTGATTGAATGGATGGTTCAGACTTGTGAGGAGCTGAAGAGGGCAAGAGAATTTCAAGAATCCTCTTCAAACAGATGAAAACATGGAAAATTAAACAAAACTGAAGGCAGAGTAAAACAAGTTAATGAATTCCACCTTTATCACTCATTTGTTTAATTTAAGAAGAAAGGAGAAGGGAAATGATACACATAAAAATCAGTGAACTTACAATTACATAGAGAAACATACCATCAAAACACATAGCCACATGGACCCCAAAGAGTGTTGCAAACCCTGGTCTATTCCTTTGCCAAAATTGCAGAGATGAAATGTACAATGAAGTGCCAAGAAATCCCAAGTGTCCAACCCTGAAAATGACTGATGAATTACATGATATAGACAAGCTTAAATCCTCCCCATGCCTCTAGGGGTCTAGCTCACCATTCTAGGAGCTATTTCAACCATATCTAAACTAAGAACTGAAGAATAGGCAATGAAACAACTTGCCTCTATAAGATAGGAAACTGATTCATTCACTTACATTTCACCTTTTGGTGAATGAATCTACTATGATGAGTAAAAATGTGGCAAAATTACATCAAATTCATAAAATGACATCAAGTTGCATCAATATTTACATGAAAAATTCAAACTGGCCAAAACTAGGTGAAATTCTGAGCTGTTGAGTGAAAAATAGGCCAAATTTCCCTATGCGCCGCACCTAAAATCTCTATGCGTAGCACAAGTTTGAGGCTGATTTTGAGGGCCTTCCCAAAGTCTAAATTTAGCACAAGATAGCTCGTTGGAAAGCCCTTCCTGTCTACTTTCTAACTCATGTGGAATTTATAGACTTGGTTGCCATTTTCCCCTTAAAAAATCAAATCTCCCAACACTGCTTCCTGTGTGTGCAAAAAGTGGCAGAAAGGCCATTTTTAGGGTGTTTTTGACCCTTTAGGCAACCCAAAACTTATCAAAATCCTTAGGTAATCCATAGGCATGCATAAATTTTAATAAAAAAACTATAAATCCAAAGTTTTCCTCCAGAAGAGCTGCCAATTATAAGCGCGCGCTAAGTGGCGCTACGCGTCGGGCAGGAAAATCTGTTTTGTGACCAAAAAAATTCAAATTTGACAAATTTTTTCCCAAATTTCTTTAAATTTGGGCTGAAGGTCCCTCATCAAGTACTATGCTGGGCCAAAGAAGCTTCAGCCAAAGTTTGGAGTCTATCATGCCTTTTGCGACGCTTTAGTGCCCTCCTTAGCCTTGCCTTCAGGATTTTGATCCTCGCTTTGCAAACATGAGTTCGCGCCCAATAATGGTTCTTCATGTGCCTAAGCATGTTCTTCTCCTTGTTTTCTTTCTCCACATTTTGACTCGGCTCAACGATGTCTCTTGGTGTGCAAATGAATTGTTTGAAACACAAAAATATCTTATATATCATGGACTTTAATTTTTGATTTTGAAACAACCCACTTTCTAATGTTTGAACTTTGACATTTTCACATAAACTCTGTTTTCTCTTCCACTTTGATTTTTAAACTGATGATGAAATTCTTGTCTATTTTTTACAGGGATAGCTAGCATGGGATTTGGAAAAGGTGACCGGGGCTGTGCATGAAGAACTTTTCAACTGAAAACTTTTGAAAATTACATGGTATTTATTACAAAAGACAAAATTGATGATTTTTCTTCAAAACAGAGTTTTGAAGAAGAATCATGATCAAGCATTATGATGATGAAATTTTTGAAATGAAAACTTATTCCAAACCTCCCTCATGTGCCTGCTGACATTATTAGTCATTTTGAAGGCCAAATTTGCGAAACTCTAGACCTAAAGAGACCTAAAACCCTAAAATGACTCTTTGTTGACCAAGAGACCAAACATGACTGTGAATGACTGTAAATGATTTCAATGAACTTTGATGAAAAGACTAGGCCAAGGCCATCAGGTACAGGACATGAGGGATATGAGAGACAAGACCCTTCCGTCAGAAGATCCATGCTCCTAATGGAATGCAAATGACTGAACTGAATGAGACACCTAAAATGAAATGCAAAAAAAGATATTTTGATCTCTGACGGAGGGATGAAGATACCAACTCTAAAAGTAGGATCAGGTAAATACAAGCCTACTTCTATGGCTCCATATTTCCTATAGCTTGGAAAAGTAAAATCCTTTTGTATGAAGGGTAATATCCTTCCAATACTACCCAAAACAACATTCTTATACTTAGTTCCTGCAGCATGTCCTGATATTTGTAACATTTTTCTTCCAGGGAACATATCGTCATCTAAAATATATAAAAAATAAATTTCATCTTCTTGTAATTCCATCTGAAACCTCCCATAATACTTAAAATCATAGCTCGAGCTCACAAAAATGATCCTTGAATCATTGTAAGTCTCCACAATGTTTTTCAAGGAATTTTCATTTGGGCTTTCAAATGCAAGAACCCAAATTCTATGGAATGGAGTAGTTTGATGCATAAGAGATTGAAGCTATGCATAGACTGTTTTCCTCTTGAAATGGTCCAAAATCGCTATGGTTTTCAGAGCTTTTACTGGTGAATTCCATGTAGAAGGAAATATCATTAAATCCTCCAATGTTTCAACTCCAAATGATCACCTCTGGAAAGCTAAAACCTTATTATAGAGTTCTCTTTTGATGCTGATCATTCTCGTGTTGTTTGACTTCTTTTTCAAAAAATCAATTGACTCTCGGTGACAGACCTCAAGTTTTGAAGGGATGACTTCTTCCATAGTAGGAGTTTCCCATTCTTGATAATGGGAGCGAGGATTTCTAATGAAGTCTCCCTAGTGCTTGGCAATTTGAATTGCCCTTCTAACATATGGGTCTGTCTTCAAATCTACAGTAGGAATCATGAAGTCAATAAGAAGAGTTGTGTATATGGAAAATTCAAACTGTAAACATGTTAGCATTGTAACCAAATGCACATAAGAGTTCTTATTTTGCCTTACTCTTCCTTTTACTCCTACATAGTCGGAAATAATTCCCTCCAAATATTCCCTGCTCATCGAACTTACGTTGCTCCCTAATCCCATGTTAGTTTAATTTTATGTGAATCCTGATCCAGGTAAGGTATAACCAACCCTTCTAGCTAAGATAAATGATAACCTGACCTATCTGAGCTAGAAGATGAGTGATAACCTTATCTGATCAAAGCTAGATCATGCAAGATCTTTCAGGACCTCAACAAAAACAAACACAAACTTAGAGCGTCCTGATCTCAGCTCAATCACTACACTTCACGGCTTATTTCTAGTCCCTACCTGAACTAATTCTAGCATGGAGCTTTATTTAATAGAATTTTCAAACAGAATCAAGAGGATTAATATACTGATTAAAAACAAACTCAGCTTCCCAATTTTATCTCACTATTCAATTCAATGCAAATCAAAACCCAAGCCAGTTAAAACCCAAAGCTTTGTTTCTTGTAAATTCCAACCCAAACACAGAAGACCCTAAGCTCAATCAAATTCCAAAGAGAAATAAATGGGTAATGCTAGGTCAAGCCAAACAAATGACAACTTGACATGATTATTTTCAAAGATCAATTCCATAAAAAATTTCACTCACATAATAAAAAGATTTTGAAGCATTTCTCATGGAAAACTGCTTGTGGACATTGTAGAATGAAATTAACCTCTTCACATGGACAAAATGAGCATCCTGATACAATTAATGCTTTCCTTCCTACAACATATCATAATTTTTCAAGGAGAAGAGCCAAGGCAACAACTTCATTCACATAATGAGCATAAACCACTACATATATATCTTGAGGATACATTGTATCCCATTGTGTGATGTAGCCATGAGAGAAGACTCTCCACCATTGATCATCATTAATTTTCCCTATATCCTTGTGAATTATTGTGTTCTCTGAGACATATGCAAGTCTATGCTCACTATCTCCCCATGTTTCTTTGTCTTATGGATCTGTTGGAAGAACAAAAGATCCAACATTTCTGTAATTATGGATTAGGTAGCTACATCAAAGGTAAATAAATAGGTCAATAATGAGGCATTTTTATCTTAGCTATAGTTAGGATCAAATGTGGGTTTTAAGACCTAACTCATAAAATTTAATGAGAAACTGTAATTTGAAAAGTAAATTATGTGACTTTTGATTCTAACTGAATTTAAAATACGCCCTCATAACACAAAAACTGACAACATTGACACAAAATTCACTCCCAGCTATACAAAAATGCCAAGCTAAAAGGTTTTATCATGAAAGAATTGCAGATATTTTTTTCATTTCCATTAAAACTAAATCCATAATGAAAACTCATCTTAACTGAGTTTTTCTTTTTAAACCGACATACCTGGATTTGATTGTGGTGAACATTTCGATTGTGTGAGCTTCTTTATAAAAAACAATAACAAATTGTGCATTTCCACAACAAACGGTGCATTTCAAACTCAAAATTTTAGTTTCTTATTCAATCTAATCTATCCATGTATAAACCTATAAATGTGGACACTTTCAATGGATACAATATAGACTTGGCATTACTATCACCACATGGATTCCAAGGTGTAAATTTATGGAAAAATGGTATCTGACATGTGTAGGACACACGTTTTAATTTGAGATTTGTTTACAAAGAAACTCATGAGAAGCTTCTTGGATGAATCTTGGAATAATGGACACTTTAAAGTATGTGGACCATTATATTTTCTCAAATTTTAGAATGCATATTAGTTTAGGGTTCCAGACTACAGGTAGTTGATGAGAACTAAGTGCTCTACTCAGGTTGGACACACTTCAAATGTAAACATATAAATCTGAGCGGCAATTTTTCCTCATAAATACAACAGGGTAGCTCATACAAGAAGGTAACATATGTGGTGAAAGTGATGAGGCCCCATGCTACCCAAATATTGGAGTGTGTAGGCAATGAAATGTATTAAATTTTTGTAGACACAATGAGTCTAATAAAAGTGAGAAACATGTGATTCTATGGTTCCTACTTAACTATAGACACCCTATCCAGATAGGTTACTTCCACATTAAAAATGTACAATTAATAAGTACTGGGGCTTCAACAAGTTTGATCAAAGACATGCTTCTAGCATCAAAGTACTATGAGATAGCAACAACAAGACCTTTCTATTCATTTTCAATTTCAGTCTTGAGTAATACATTTAAATCATTTGTAGGGATATTTTTCTTCAAATACATACCTCAAATGAAGATCTTCCCCTTTCACAAAGGTGATAGGAGATTCAATGAATCTTGACAAGTTCCACAGATAAAAAATAAGAGCTTGACAAATAGTCCACCTAAACAATCATTTCTACTATAATTTCATAAGAAGGATCGGGTAAATACAAGCCTGCCTCCTTGGCTCCATATTTCCTATAGCTTGGAAAAGTAAAATCCTTGTGTCTGAAGGGTAATATCCTTCCAATACTACCCAAAACAACATTTTTATACTTCATAGTTCCTGCAACATGTCCAAATATTTGTAACATTTTTCTTCTAGGGATCATATCATCATCTAAAATATATAAAAAAATCAGCTTCATATACTTGTAATTCCATCTGAAACTTCCCATAATACTTAAAATCATAGATTGAGCTAACAAAAATGATCCATGAATCATTTTAAGTCTCCATAATGTTTCTCAAGGAATTTTCATTTGGGCTCCCAAATGTAAGAACCCAAATTCTATGGAATGGAGTAGTTTGAGACATAATAGATTCAAGCTTTGCATAGAGTGTTTTCATCTTTAAATGGTTCAAAATTGCTATGATTTTCAAAGCTTCTAAGAATGAATTCCATGTAGAAGGAAATCTCATTAACTCCTCCAATGCTTCTGCTCCAAATGATCCTCTCTGGAACACTAGAACCTCATTATAGATTTATCTTTTAACACTGATCATTCTTGTGCCGTTTGAATTCTTTTGCAAAAATAAATTAACTCTCGCTGACAGACCTTAAGTTTTGAAGGGATTCCTACTGTCACAGCAAGATTTTCCCATTATTGATAATGGGAACGAGGATTTCTAATGAAGTCTCTCTAGTGCGTCGAAATTTGAGTTTCCCATCTAACATCTAGACCAATATTCAAATCTACAGTAGGAATCATGAAGTAGAGAAGAAAAGTTGCATAGATGGAAAATGAAAATTGTAAACATTTCAGCATTGTAACCAAACACTTAGAAGAGTTATTATTCGGTCTTAATCTTCCTTTTCCTCCTAAATAGTCGGAAATCATGCCCTCCAAATATTCTCCGATCCTCGAACTTAAATTTCCTCCCAATCCCACCTCAGTTTGATTTTATGTGAATCCTGAACCAGGTAAGGTATATCCAACCATTATAGCTGCAATAAATGATAACATGACCTGTTTGAGCTAGAATATGAGTGATAACCTTATATGAGAAAAGCTAGTTCATGTAAGATCTTTCAAGACCTGAACCAAATCAAAAAAAAACTCAGAGCATCCTGATCTCATCTCAATCAATGCACTTCATAGCTTATTTCGGGTCCCTAGCCGAACTGATGCTAGCTTGGAGCTTGATTCAAGGGAAGTTTCAAACCAAATCAAGCGGATTCAGATCTTGATTAAAAAAAAACTTAGCTTCCCTTGATACTTGGGCAACATATTTTGAATTCAAGGGACTGATATATTATTCCCAATGGTCTGTGCTTTATATATATATATATACATACATATTTCTATATCTACTACCTAATATTAGGTTCATTCCTTCTCATCTGTGCACTAAGTTTTTATTTTCCGAATGAGAAAATTATTTTCTGTGGGTGTTAATGACTTATATCAGAATGTGAAAATTTCTGGGTTTGTTATAAGAAATATATAATTGTTATTAGATTTGTGGGCATATATTGAAGCATTAAATATATCATGTGACCCCTTTGGAGACTTATTCCTGATACTTATGGCTCATTGTATTCATTTACTGAAGTTAAAACTGTGAGAAAGAACCTACAACACTATACAGTTAAACTGTTTGATGAAAAGCACTAATAAAATTTTTAATTGTAAACTCAGAAATTTACTAAAATTTTGAGAAATTTCCAAGAGGGAATTTAACAAAAGCCCTAGCTATATTAGGTTTTACTGCTAAGAGAAATTACAGGAGTTAATTTTACTAGGGACCTAAGGATAATGATAGTGTTTTTAGAAGGAAAAATCCTCAAGTGTGTGTATTTAGAATGGTGGTGATAGAGAAGCAAAGAAAGGAGAAATTTGACCAGGATATCATCCACGAACTAAAGAGAGTTGTCAAGATGTGTCTCACAGCTTCAAAGCAGTTGAGGATGCTCAGAATGAGACCTCAAGAAAATTCAAGAATGCTTTCACTCTTGCCAAAGAGATGAAGAAATTAAATACCTATTGAACAGAGTAAAAGGGGAAATATAAAACTTCAAGGAGCAATTTTCTATAGTAGAAATGTTCTACAATTTGTACATTGAATTATAAAACTTCAAGGAGTAGTTGGCTATTACAGAAAGGTTCTACAGTTTGTACATTGACATAGGTGAAAGAAACAACCAGATGGAACAGTAGGAGAAAATAAATTTTAAATAAATTATCAAAGCTAGAGAATAAACTTGATAACATTGAGAAGAATTCAGAGCAGTTGAATGTGTTTTGCAAGTCAATTCTGATTAATATGAGATTCAATTAGAAATTGGGTTAAAGGACTTTGGCTAGCTCAAGCAGAAGGCCTCCTTGTGTTCTTTTGGTTTTTATTACAATGGTGTGTAACTATGTATGTTCAGATATAATACAAATGGTCTTGGCGCTCCAATTTGGTTATAGCTACATTTTTAACAGATGTAAGGGCATAACTGAGAGAATATCTCGGTCAGTTTAAACAGTCCTAATATTGAATTTCTGGCATAAGGTCAATTCTGGTCCCTGGAATTCAGAGTCAGTCCTAGCATATAGGAGAAGCCTATTCCTGTGAATTTTTAAATAAATATACTTACAACAAATTATTAAGTTATGTTAGGGAGAAAAATGGCTTGATGACAAAAGGATTAAATAACCTTTAAGTACTTTCAAACATCATCAATGGAAGCCGTCTTCTATCCTAAAATTTCTAAGTTTCTATATCATCAATGGGGTTCAAGTTTAATGGTGAGTCTAGAGGCTTTGAAGACACACACCAAGATTCAAATCTTCCCAAAATAATATGCAATAGCTTGACCCCTTGTCAGAATTTTGTGGTTGACCACTTGTAAGCTAGTTTGCTTGCACAAAGAAGCCTCTTTGTGTTCACTCTTGTAGGATGTATACAATTATACCTCTCTGGTTTGTCGAAGCATCTCTTTTGAGGGGAAAATTTTCATATCTCAATTGTCTGTGTAACTGTATGTTGAATCCTTATCTCATATAAGTGATGTGTGATTGACTGATCTTGGGAACCCTCACATCTCCCAATTATGATTTTTCACACATTTATATTTTTGAATATATTACACCTACATGCAAACAAAATACATAGTCATCAATAAAAAAAGAGCTATTTTATGGATCTAACAGAAGGAAATGCAAAATAGGTAGTTGCAAGAGAAAAATCAAACTAGAAATTTTTCATTAAAAAAAATAGAAATGCAGTTATAAAGGGAGATAGAAGTTCATGCTTTATGACGAGTATGCAAATCACAACCCAGGCCAATTCAAACACAGAGAATTTTCCCATGCTTTGTTTCACACTCACCGAAAATCTCCCTAGCCACAACGCATCAACCTTTCGCTACATCAAGGAAGGTAGCCTCATCCTCCCACATGGTTTCAAACCTCCTTATTCTTCTTAGTAATTTGTGATGTGAAATTCATAAGAACATTTCCATCTAATCTCAACAATTCTCTTACCAAATCAAAATTCCCATTGGCTTCTACCCAATCCACGAGTATTCCAAACCACCATTACTATGCAGAACTCTCCCATATCATAGGATATTGAGGACCCATCAACACTCGATACCAAGGCTAAACACCATTCATACACTTTTCACCAATTAGTGCGACTAGGGTTAGTACAACCAAGCCCTTCAAACCCTCCTGCACCAAATATTTATGAAGACATATAGACATAATGCTAATCCATCATTTTGTTGCAGGACTCATTGGACAAAACCCCCCCAAAACCCCAACAAATTCAATCTCATTTTAGTTCAAAATCCAAAGAGAGAAAATGGCTCCAACCCCAGAACGCATGGAATTTTGATGCATATATTTATATTTACATGTAAAATGTGCCCCTCACTCTATGTTTTGTGTTTCTCCAACTTGGTATTGGTTTCCAATAATCAAATTGTGTGTCCGTGAGAGAAAAATACCTTTGGAAATGTTGTATTTGAATATACCATTTATCTTTAAATTTTTTAAAGATTTTCTTTGATTTTTCTCTCCATCATTTTGATTTTTCCATAGACCACTTTGATTTTGATTTAGATATTGAATAATCTTTAGCTTTTTAAATATTTATGAAGTTGTCAATGTTTTAGGTTTTTTTTTTCCTTGAAAAATAAGATTTTTTTTTTTTTTTTTGTAAAATAAGAAAATGGAAAAATAGATTAATTCATCTTTTAATCTATTTTTAATATTTTTAATGTTTTTATAAATTTTCTAAAAGTTTTTACCTTTCTTTTAAGTATACAATATTATGATTACATTTTTAAACATTCATTTCATTGAACAGATTTTAAACATGCACTTTTATATCAAAGCATAAGAACATATAGCAATATATTTATAATTAATTTGTGATTAAGTTTGTTATAAATATTTTTAACATGTATTCATAAATGTGGAAAAGCATCACTCGAGTATTTTCTAATGGAAAATAAGGGTTAGCTAAACAAACTTTTATTAGTGTTGATGGATATTTGGCTAGTTTTACACTATCAAATGGGTAGATCAAATCCCTTGAGTAAGGTGCACCAGTCCACACTAACAAGTTAATTGTGAATGTCCTCCATGAATGTGGGGAAGCAACCCCTTTGTCTCTAAATCTTAACATTGCAGATGGATTGAGAGATCCCCTTTATGTCTGAATCCATCTATAGTGTCAAAAATTAGTGAAATGTAACACTTTAATATCAAAATTACAATGCTCCATTTTTGGAGTGACACAATTAAAAATGACTAGAATAAACGACTAAATAATATACTTCTTGTACTTTCTAGTTAGTCATATTTTTATTCATGGACTATAGTATTCATTTACTTTAATCATTTTTAGTTTTGTCACATATTATCTAGGCATATATTTTAATCATGGACTAAATTAGTCATTTAAGTTAGTCGTTTTTAGTTAGGTCACTTATTATCTAGTCATCTATTTTATCCCTAGACTAAATTAGTTGATTAAGTTAGTCATTTTTAGTTGGGTCACTTAAAATTGTTCAAATTTAGTAGTAATTCACTTGAAATAGTTGTGGCGACTAAATTTTTTAGACATCTAGTCACTAATTTCATCATTTTCTACTAGTGTACATCCCAGTAATCGACACATACTCAGACCATGACCTGTTTATTCATTACAGGGACAATGTTTGATACCAAATTAGTTAAAGGAACGAGGTATATGAAACCAACCCAAAGAAGATTTTCAATTTCACCTTTAATCCTCGCAGCCTTCTTGGGATGGATCAGATGGAGGTGCTGCCAGACATGTTTGGCATAAGGAAACGTCTTAATCTCATGCAACACTTTGTTTCAGTTGATACCTAGAATTTATTCATACCTCAAAGCAAATAAATCTCAAAACTCATGAAATAGGGATCGTTAAATCTCGATTTTAGATGCAGAACAAGATACTCCAACATATATATTCTCAACTATACCTAGTTTAATTGAAATATTGAGAGGAATTGTCTCTTCGATATTGAAGAGGTTCTTTTTATAGTCAACCTCATGAATGGAGACATAATTCATAAAGGGTTTGATAAAATTAGGTAGGTACACACCACTGAGATTTCCCTCAACAGAATCTGGTAAGAAGGAATCATGATGATGCTCATCCCACGATGTGTTATCTGGAATCATGATGTCCATGAGGCTCTCATAAATAGAGAATATGTGAGAGAAAGTATCGGATGGCGTACCATAATCTAGCAATAGATATACCCAATTGATAAAAGATAAATTATGGGCTGCATAAGCCAAATAGATGGCATCGTAATCTGGCTCAACAAGGCTAAGCAACATTCGATCGCCAAAATTTTGGATGTTAGTTTCATCAGGTAAAATCCATAGATCATCCATGATCGTAGAGGATGATATTACATTGATATAATAAATCGAGGGTGAGGAGTCAGGAAGGAGAGGAGGAGGGAGTGAAAAGGTTCCCATAAGAAAAGAATCGTTCAACAATCCAACTTCTACATGCTAATAGGAATGTGGAGTTTCCCCTACAAGATAGACACTTAAAGTAGCATTGGAACCAGAGGTGAAAAATGTGAGTTGATCTATGACTACAATCCCACCTTTACGAGGAAAATTCATCATATTGAAGTCAATCGAAATGGTGGAAGCCATAACATAAACCAACCTACGCCCTACTAGAAGATTATAATCAATAGGTTCGTTAATAAATTCTACTTCGATGGAGATGGTTTTTCCCCCAGTTATACATTGAGATAATTCAAAATTCCACATGGTTTATATGTCCTTCCATTAAAGGATTTAATGTGGTGGTCGATTGACTTAGTTGGGGTAAGCCAATCACTTCCAGTAATACATGGAAATAGTGTAGGTCAATGCTCCCTCGTCCATAATAGAGCGATGAATGTTATTACCACGGAAGATAACCTGGATTATAAAATCCAACTGAGCCTGAAGATGAGGAGTACAGTTTTAATGGGATAAACCCACTAGGTTGGAATCCAATGGATGCACACATCTGATAGCTGACAACAAGGCATTGTTTTGGGTGGATCAGTTTTGAAACACCTCAAGCATTGACATAGTTGATGGAGGCTGATCCAAGTCTTCAACTACGTTATGATTTTGAGAAACTCTTGAATGAGGTTTGAAATAAGACTTGTGGATAACACCCTTTAGGGGCTTGATAGTTAATTTCGTAGGAATTGGAGGTGGAATAAGATCATATGAAGGTGGTGTCGAATTGACAGGTTGATCAGTAGTTCGTCCATTTAGTGGATTCACATTATCATAGTCCTTATTCCGAGTGGCCACCATACCATCATATTTCAGCTTTGAGGAGGGAAGCATTAAAACCATGTTAGAGGAAGAAGGGTCTCAAGAAACCATATGAGTCTCCTGATTAGGAAACAGGTCGGTCAATACAATAGGAGAAGTGGAATATTTAAGAAACTAATTCACTTCAGGGTGATGTAGACAATCACGTGTAAAGTGATCCTCGCTACAAATTAAGCATGTGTATCAAGGCTTTTGTTTCTCATCAGAAGACATATTTTTTTGTTTATCCTGCGCTGAGGAATATTTCTTTTTGTTACCTTTTCGTTTCTTCTTGCTTCCAGATTACTGTTGAGACTTGCCTTTATTAGATGTAACATAATTTATCTTAGAATCAAAAGCCGTAGGAGGATGGGATTGAGAATTTTTCATAGGGGCGGTGAGAACAACACCATATGGTTAACTCACTAACTGCGAACTGGTAGAACCAATCACGCCATCAGTAACATGAGATTATTTATGAGGTAGAGGAGAAACAATGTTTGAAGGTCTCAGATCATTAGGTATGTTATCATAGAGAGTGCCTGATTGGGTAGAAACCAAATCCAAATAGTGAGCATGATAAATGACTTTCTCTTCGGTCATGACTCCACCTTTGGACACATCTTTTTTTATGGGAGAGAATAGATATTTGGTAAAGCATTCTACTAAGAACCGATAGGGAACATAGGTCTTGACCAACCTATAGTGACTCTTGCACTCATGAATGTGATCTGAAATGTCAGTGGAATATGATTGTTTGAAGTTAGTTAATAGTTCTGCTCTAGTTTCATATATGATGGGCAGTTGAAAATGTGTGAGGAAGGTGGTGACTAAAGTGTTTAAATCATGAAACGATGCTCTAAGCCTTCAATACCTATAAGCATCCATTGGAAAAGATGGAGTTGAATAGAATCATCATTAAGGGAGTTGGATGAACACCATAGATGATACGTCATAACATGTGTCGATGGGTATTCTCTAGGATTCCCATTGAATTTTTGGATATCAAAAGGAAAACTAGTGGGAATAATTGGACACCATGGAGAATGAGCAATCAGATCATTAGTAAGATGAATTAAGTATAGAAACTAGAGAGAAGACAAAAAAGGAAATTGCTCATTAAACTCTGGAGGAGGATGACTTGATACGTAGGAATATCCTAAGCAATAAGCACTTGCATTCCTAGATAAGGAACCTGGATACCGGAATATGGAGGGTTCTAATAACACACATACAAGTGACCTTGTTGTCTAGCCCCATGATGACGATAAAGATGATGGAATGGATGGGCTTGGATTTGCAGGCCTTGAAAAGGAACTTGATTTGGTCAATACTGTTACCCAATATGAGTTTTCATTACCCCTTGTCAATTGCTTGGACAAGGTACTCCTCAAGTTTCAATAGGCAAAATTATTCAAACTTTGGTGTAGTCCCAATTGCGGCCACCTTGGGAGAGCCAAATATTGTTGGAATAGGCTTTAAAGGTTGTCTCACATGTATTTCATGTTGCTAAGATGCTGATGGATATATAGTAATTTAGGATGAAGATGGTGCATTTTAACAATCAATCCCAAAATGAGCCATGTTGAAAGGGTAAATAAAAAACTAGCAACCATTAAAGGATAAGGAGGAATATATTTAGGAATGCTACCATATTGAGCTATAACAACAACCAATTTCCCACTTTCCAAAGGAGGAGGGGATGCTTGAAGAAACTATGATCCAGATGGAGGGTACCCAACATAACGGGAGCTATGTTATTGAGGGTAGATTTACCTACTGACACAAGGGCCAACATACTTCTTTATTGTAGGTGTAGGTGGAGGAAGAGGATCAGACTGTGTGGCATTCATAAGAGAAGTACCATATGATATTCCTAAATTAGATGACATGGGACATGTCCAAGGACTAGAAGACACACCAGAAAATGCACTAGATAATGGTTGATAACTAAGTGGGATGGACGAGCCACCATACAAATGAGTTTCTCATGATGTCGCAAACATAAATGAGGAAGTGAAACTTGATGTCTCAACCTTAGTGGTGGACGTGGGTTGAGAGGTTGAATGAGTTCTAGACATGGTTAACAATCCCAACAAAGATTATCGCAATAGATCTGCGGATAAGTCCAAAGAATCATGAAAATGAGTTTTTAGTGGACTTTAAAGAGATGGAGGAGGAGGAATTTGATAAAAGTGAAGTCCTCCCCAATGAAGAAGAGTAGAAGGATGAGGATATTCTTGAGGGATCTCTTCAATACTTATAAGTTAATATGAAATAGGTTCATCGTTAGGCCCAAGATAAATAGGCTCTATCTGAGAAAAAGGAAGAGAAGAGGAAAGTCCTGAAGTAGAAGTTAAAGATGGTTGAGGCTCCTCGGGTTCAACAACCTCAGGAAACAAAGTATCTAACATAGGAAGGTCAGGTTCAATGACCTCAGGAAACAAATTTTCAGGGACTTCTGTTTCGATTATGTTAGTGTCATGAACAAGAGTAGAGGCAATCTCAGGTTTGGAACTCAAAGGGACAAATGATTCTGTCAAATAAATATAAGGAGGAGGGCCATAAGTAGTTTTTGAAATTCTTGATTATGTAGTATGTGTTTTCTTATGATTATGACGATGGTTAGAACTAGCCTTTGGGGGAAGAGAAGGCTTATTTTGCATTCTACACAAATGACGACGAGGGGTATCCTATTCTTCCATGTTTGACAATAAATTTTATTAACACAAAAAGAAATAAATAAAAAAGAGGGTAATATAGGCATAAATGATTATGCAACAACCGTGAACTACAATATATGCCTTAGCCAACCAAGGAATTAATGTACGACAACCAATCTCCTCGAATGCTATGTTTGGTGTATCACAGTATACAAGGCAACGAATTTCGTTACCTATGGCGAGGAGAACAACCTATAGGGGACTCCCAAAATATACTCAATGGTACGTGGGGGTGCAGTCCATAGTATTTTTGTCTAATGTGTAACCGTTTGATGAGAGTTTGATGAGAGCATTCCCATATACATTTCGTGCACGGAGTACCATCCGATATACTTGAAGGTACGTGGAGAACAATCCTATACACTTACGTACATGGAACAAGATTTCACCCCGAGGATACAATGCTAGAAAACAACCACAACTCCTACTTTTAATGACACCGGAAGACGTATCTAGCCTAGGACTCTAGATTTTTGTGTTTATGTTACAAATTCTCCTTAGGTTGATTCACTAAATTTTACTATTTATCTTTGTTTAAGTTTTAGTTTTTGGGCTCACTACAAATGTCACCTCAATATCCTAAAATGTAAATCTAGTATGAGAAAATGGAAATATTTCTCTTTTAATGAAAATCTAGCTAAGGAATGGAAGAAACAATCAATATGCAACACACAATATGCCATAAACAAGATGCAATATGCAATTTCCCTTTCGATGAAACTATTCCTATGTTAATGCACATGCAAAACCTTAAATTACATTGCAAATTTTTTATTTTCACCACACTATTTACGAAATTAAGAAAAATAAGATGCAAATGTTTAATAACTCATTCAAATACACTTTTGAAAATGAGGACTAAAACAAAAAATCATCCAAGTGATCAACAATAAAATGAAATGATTTTGCAAGGGACCAATTGATAATAACAAATAAAAATTAAAAAAAACTCTTACCAAAGGAAAAAAACATAAATTCAAACCAAATGGAGGCTTTAGAGAGACCACAATACACTCAAGGCTCACGAAAGTTTATCTAGAAGTAGGATAATCAAAGACATGCCTAGAAACCAAAGAAAAATTTGTGCAAAAGCAAAGGCCAATCCAGGTGGAGAAGAGGCACCAATGCTTTGTAATGTTGGTACAGAGTGGACCAAGGTGAGGTGCAATGCTTTTTCAGAGGAACTGGGGGAACATTGGTCCTGGGAGAGAGGATTTTGACACATGAATTGAAAAAGAGACTCAATGAAATCACTTCCTGTGCTTGTTCTTGGTTGGATAACATAACAAAGGTCTGTCAAAGAGGTAATAAAACACAAAAAAGAAGGAAACCACCAAGGGAATACTATATTCCCCAACAAATTAGCCAATTGTTTATACATGATTTATTATTGCGGACAAAATTATCTCCCCTCGGTCGATGGCTAACCTAGAATAATAGAAAGACAAGGAACCCAGTGATTTTCCTTAAAGTAAATAGATGACGGAGTGAGGCTTACCTAGAATCCGTCACAGGCTTTGCTCCTTCTTTAACTTGGATGCTCCAATCTGAGCTCCAATATCCAAAATTATAACCTTCACACTGAGATAGTATAAGCCAAGATACTACGAGATCTATGCAATATCCTCTAAATACTTTATTCAATATATAAACATGGTATTGAAATATATGAAATAACAACATCACATATAGGAAAATAAATAATTATTTGCAATAATATAAATGGATGGAGATGAAAACCATCAATATTAGTTGATCTTGTAGAAGAGCTCCTCCAATTTGTTGAATTTTCCTTTCCTTGTCACAATGTGCACCTCCAATCACCCTTAATGCATGAGATGAAAACCTTTTACTACAGAAACATAAGGGAAGAATCCCTCTAAAAAAACCAACCTCTTGCATATGGAAGGTTGTAAATATATAGAGGATTAGGGTGAATTGGGAGTTATTATCCAATTACCATTATAGGGATTTAGATCCACCTTTTATGGAGGGATAGGATCAAAGGATAAGGTGTGAAAACTCCAAAGTAGGGTAGGAGAGTATCCCAATGATTTATCCAAGGTAAATGGTTGTAAAAACTTATGGAAACTGCTAGAAGGGGAAGCTTCCAGAATCTCGATCATTCTCCCTTATTTCTATAACCAACACAAGTGCAAAGGGGAGCAACCTTCTGGTGATCAAGGCTGGCCACATTGGAGCAACTAGTAGGTGAACGCACTCTAGTAGGTATCCTCGGAGTGTTGTTCCTAAAATTAGGGCTAAAACTCTTAGAGATGAAAGGAATATGCTTAAGTATTTGTGCAAGATGATTACAAGGGTAATAGGATGTTGTTTGATCCCATTAGGAGGCTTTTTGATAAGATGCGACAAAATGGCCTATAATAATGGGGGTGAGTGATGTTCCCTTAATGAAAAAATTTCCTTGGTGTTCTATAAAGAGGGATTAGAACAAAAATTGGGCTTTATATTTATAAATATTACATCAGCAATATCTTTGATGTCCAAAGTCATGTAATGAATTTCAATGTAGTATACATGGTCTAGTTACCTATAAATTTTATGGCATTCTATCACATTCCTTGTTGTTTGTTTCTTGTAGGGGTGTCAACGTGGAACAAATCTAGCTCATTATCCTTATGGAAAACACCCAATGAATTTTTTTATCCCAATTAGTATGCACATGACTCTTTTAAAACCATATCATTCAAGTCCCAGCTTCCTGGAAATCACACACCTTCCAAGTTCAAGCATCCCTTTCTTTGCTTTCTTGATCCTTCAAGTTATCCATTCCATGGAAAGGATTCCTCACACAAAATTAGTCTTTATGGATTCTTACATTGAAGGTATCCCACTTTCTTACTCTAATAAAACAACAAATTTTCCATAAAATAAGTCATGGCGATCAATGCATATGACAGGGTTGTAGTATCACCATAATGGTTAGTCCCTATTGCCTTCAGCTCCACTACACTCTTGCTATGCTACAGTGATAATACTTGCAATAAGTATCATGTATGTTTTCTAGATAGTCCATCATCTCACCTATATCACAAGCATACAATTCTCATGATATTAATCATAATAATTATAAATAAAATGAGACCGAAATTCCAACAAGTAATTATTTAAACTAATACTTATATTTATGATGTTTATTTTCCTATGTCCCCATAAATAATTTCACTCTCTACATTGAACATGCCCTTTTTTGCTCACATCCTTGTGTGTGTGTGGCTATTTTGTTATCCCATTAGTTACTCACCTTTCCAATCCCAAGAAACCCCCATTATCGATAGTCTAAGAGTCAAAGGGTTTTATTGCATGGTCCCCCAACAACTACTCACACTTTGAAGCCCAAGAAATTCCCATTCCACGTAGTATACTTATCCACAAGTTTTTTTACACTGGGTTATTGTTAGAGTATTATATCCAAGTGCCTTTATGACATGCTATATTATCTTTCCAATGGAGTCTTATAGCCAATTTCATTTCTCATAGGTTCCACCACATTACTCATGAAAATGTGTCATAGGGTTGTAATGTGAAAAAAATGGCCTTGTCCCTAGTTTCTATCCTCCATTATTTAACTTGTGTCAAAACATTAATTTCCCATGAGATATACTCAAAATTTTTATATTATAATTTTTTTCCCAACTTTGCTTCATTTAGAATTCATATCTCATAAACATGAGACTTTTAGTCATGTTGTTGGGATCCCTTGCAAGTGGTGATATTCTATTATGATGGATTCTCTCTAATACCCCATTTCATCATTCTACCTACAATATCATCTTTAATTTAACCAAATATTTGTCATATCTCATACATACAACCTTTTCATCACAAAAATTCAGAACATCTTTAAGTGAACTTGAATTTATGACACTCATTATAATTTTATCACTCCAATTGAATTCAAAAATTTGAAATGAAACTATAATTGCAATGTGTACATGCATCACATTCATTTTAATAATTTTATAACAAAATGAAACATTTATTCCCTTATCCCAAAGAGCCAAAACTACAAGATGTATATCTTCAAATTCATAAGCAATTTAATGTCAATTTTTTTTGCATGCATCACAAAATTCCTAGTAATATTTTCACATTGAACTTTAACCATACTCCTTGGGTGTCCATGGAATATATGCATTAATTTAGAAACAAAAAAACACCAATTCAGCTTAGAAAAATTATCACCCAATTCTTTGCATTTACCTTTTTACCTTTGATTGTGGCTTTACTTACTTACTTGGCTACCATCACAAGCATTCTTAGCTAAATTGTTTTCAAGGAGTCCAAATGGATTTGAGAGTACCTATTGTTACCATATTAAATAGTCACTAAAATTATCTTAACCTCACATATTAGTGATGGATCTATCAATTCATCTACTTACAACTTTCAATGAAATTTTGTAAAAGGAAATTTGCATTATGTATTAAATGTACATATTTAAGCAATTCCATGATTCATATACCCAAACAGATCCATACACATTATGTCATGCATGTTTCATACATTCATGCTATTCATATGTTGTTATTTTTGGAGCTAATTTTCATCCTCTTATGTTTTCAACTATTCACGTGACTAGTCTCATAAGCCCAATAATGTGTATGTTGATAATTGTAGTAAATAGTGAAATATCACTTTCACACACCTAAGGACATTCCATTATGTAACCTCATTGCATTACGTGTTTTAGAAGTGTTTTTGGGTTACAATTTTTTGGGGATCTATGCATAATAACATCATGTAAGAGGGTACCGCCTTGGAAAGCCAACCATGGGATAACATGTGGAAATGTGAAAAATAAGGAAATTTAATGGGATATTTTTGTAGGTACTCACCAATAGAAATATTTACTAGCCCGTATTAGTGTTTACTAGCCCATACTAATAATATATTAATAAGGGTTTTTTGATTGGTTTGGGTCCAAATGTAAATCTATAAATAGATTAAGGCCAAGGGGTAAGATATATCTTGAGATGAAGACATAATCTCACTTGTCATGAAAAATTATTTGATGAGGTTGGTGAGCCACTATGGAATTGATTGTAATGAGGGATTCTTAGTGATACTAAAAGATAATTTTTTGGCTCATTCTATTTTCTTGTGCAATGTTTAATGGATAGTTTATTTTTCATGATATTGTTACTTTAAAATGTATGCATGATTGAATTAGGGCATTCATTTATTTTTCTAAAAAAAATTCTCAACAATAGGTTGAATATGAGTAATGATAGCTTAGGGTCATAGACTCCATCACTATAGAATTGTTAAGTTTCCTATAGTCCCCCCTATATGCTCCAAGTGAGGCTTCACCTACTTACAAGAGTTGTTTAAAGGTTTGGTGTCTCATGAAGTTTTGTTGGAAAATTTTCTTGAACCCAGGGTCTTTGCCCTATGTAACAACAAATGGTTTTGTTGTCAATATTGGTCAAGGGAATGTAGAGACCTAGAATTATAAAGGAATATGTACAGTAGTGGGTGGATATGAAAGAATAAGAGTTCATTGTAGAACAAGTCAAAAATAAAGGGATTGATCCTTAAAAATGGATGCAAATACCTATCTTTTAATGGATTTCCCTAAAATATTATTTGTTGTGTTTCTGATCATTTTTGCCTAGTGGTTACAAAGGTTGGCAGAAGAATGTAACTTGGATTCCTATTTTACCACTTAGTTGGACCGCAAATTCATCTATAAGGTGAACTATGTAAGTAACAAGGATTCTCACATAGTTGATTTTTTTTTTAATAGTGTGTTGGAAGGTTATATTATTGAATATTTTGTGGGGCATACTAAGTCATACAATACAATTGTAAGGGATTTATTTAAGGGATGATGAGGAAGATAACTAAGATCCTTTCCTACATGGATAAAAAGATAAAAGTGTTGTTGTGTGATAAAGGGGTTATGTCATTGGAATGTGACAATATGAGTGGCTAAATTTATTTTCTAGGAGACTGGGGGCTGACCAAAGGATGTCTTAAGGGGAAAGAAAGGCACTAGATGTAGTAAAAGAACAAGTGAAGGTCAAATGATCTAAATATGACTAGGAATCATAGGGATAAAAGCCCCCAAGGTTAGAGAAGAGTAAGAGAATGCACATTGACCCAATAAGGAAACCCCATAGAGGAGTTGAGCAGAATTCTATGTAATGAGACTAGATTTTGGCATAGTGGTGGATAATGAAGAGGCTTGCATCAAAATGTGAGCCTATAAGATGGAGGAGGAAACATAGTAATGAAGGTTGTGATGATGAGAGGTTAGAGAATAAGGTGAAATAGTGTAGACTAATGGCCCTATATAATATCGGGGAAAATATGTAATGAAAGATCATATAGCCTCAGTAACTAGGGGAGAAGGAATAAGGAAGAAAACCATAAGCCTAGATCAGGACAAGAATATGTAATGTATCCCAATGACTATTTTTAAGCCATAACCCATGCCAAACCCATGACCCCATAAACATCTCCAATTCAATAGGGAAGTCAGTCTAACAATTTTCTACATGAATTCTTAATACATGCAAGAAGTAAGGATAGTAGTGAAAAAAATAAAAGTAGTATGAAGGAGGGATAATGTATCAAAGATTTAGTTGGGAGGAATATCACTTGGAAATACCACACAATACGTAATGGTTGGTGTTTATCTAAACTTGAGATTTCATATTTTCATGGTACTGAGATAGAAGATCCCCAACAACATTTGTTTGTTTGTGAGGTTGTATCAATTGTTACATAAATATTCAACTCCTATAGGTATCATAAACAAGGGGCATCGAGAATTGAGAGGTGTGGAGAGGCATTGATGAAGTGGCATGAGGCTTAGAGACAAAAGGCTTCATTAATTATTCCAAAAGTCCAAAAAAATGTTACAAGCAAAGGTGTTGTTACCTTTAGCTGTCAATTTATTGTTTTACTAGATAAGGGTTGAACTAGTATCTAGGAAAGTTGAACTGTTTTAGATTTGTTTCAGCATATTTAGCCTTCAGTTGATAGAATTAAATAAGCTATGATGTAATTATGATTTTTTCTAAAATAGAAGAATTCAATCCTCAAGAAGAGGTCGATTGTTATGTAAGAACCTATAAATGTAACCTATACAAAGAAGGAATTTGGATTTGACTGTAGAAGACTTGATTTAGAGGATTTGCCTATGTTCTAATAAAATTGCAGAGTTTTTTTATCTGTGTATTCTTGGCAAGTTCCCGGAGGGTTTCACCCTTGGTAAATCCATTTGATTTATACATTTTGTGTAGCATTTTGAGTATATTTTCTTCTGTGTGAGAAATTTGGAAGAAATCGAAGTGATTATGGTTCTTTGCTTGAGATTGAATAATCGACAAATGTCTCTGTTTATTTAGTTATTGACCTCTATATAAGGGTTGGAAGGATTTGAAGAGATTCAGGGTTTTTTTTTAAGATCGACAATGATATAGATCTATGTCTATTAATTTACAGAGCGGAGAGGAAAGGTTTCAGTGAATTTGAAGTTAAACTGAAATCCACCAAAAACCGACGTTAAATGCAATTGGAATGAAAGTTTGAGGATAAGTGGTTTTGAGAAACCAAACAACTATTTTTTCACAGCCTTTGGGCCATGAGTGGTTTTTATTCAAATCAACGTGATCGTATCAAGTGCTGACACGTCACAATGCCAAAACTGGTGATTTCCTGTTGTATTTGGTTGTTAAAGTTCAGGGGTGGATTCTATGCGATATCCATCCGATCGTGATTGATGGAGATCCGACGGTGGTCGTGTCGGGAATGTTCGAAGGTTTATTCATAAGGTATGGACCCGATGATGAATGCAATAGAGTTTTATTATAAATCTGGAATCCGGATATAGGAGGCCGAAAGGCTTTAACATTGTTTAGAGCACATCATAATATTACATTGCCAAAGGTTTTTAACACTATTTCCAAAGGTTTATTTAAATAGAGTTTAATTAAATGTTTGAGATTCGGCCTTAATTCCGAAGCGTTTAAAGCATTGTTTTAAAGGTCTATTATTATATTCCAATGGGATTTTAAACATTGGAAAAGTGGGTTATGATGTTTGTGAAGGGTTGTCAACATTATTTACAAAGTTTTAATATTGTTTAAAGGAAAAAGGGACTTTTAGCTTTCAATGTGCATTTTATTAATTCTATTAACAAAATTGATAAATTTTGATGACCGAGAGTGAAAAAGGAGATCAGGATCAGATTCCCCCTGATAAAGAACATTTTAACCAAGTTTGAACAACTCTCCTTAAGGCCTACACCCAGACTGCCATCATTTGTGGTATCAGAGCAGTCTTCAGAGAAATTTTGAGATACTGAAGAAGCTTCCAGAAGTCATAAAAGGAAAACCAACATGGCTGTCAAAATTGGTAGAGGATCTAGTAGAAGAAGAGGTAGTCCAGTTTCCAATGCTAAAGTACTAGAGACTATGCAGCAGATTCAAGCTAGATTGGGAGAAATAGAAGCAGGACACCAGAGAGATCCTGAAGATGTCAGTGAACCTGAAGCTAAAGAATAAGAAGAGAATGTTGAGCTTAATCCTGATATGAGATTCTTTAAATTAGTTTTAGGATCTACATCCAGGCCTAGACTTGAAGTATCAACTTTTTTGGGAGGATTGAATCCAGAATAGTTGACAGACTAGATCAATGAAATGAATAAATGCTTTGATTATGAAGAGATGGGTGAATAAAAGAGAGTTAAGTTTGATGTCAGAAGGTTGAAAGGACATGTAGCAGTTTGGTTGGATGGAGTGCAAGTAGAAAGGAGAGCTGGTAAGCAGCCAATCAAGAATTGGAACAAAATGGTGGCAAAGCTAAGAGGTAATTTTTTGCCTAGTGATTATCAGCTTTCATTATTTAGACAAATGTAAAATATTATACATATATTAATGATAGTAAAATAATACACAGAAGAATTATATAAAGTGAGCATAAGAGTAGGACAAATTCAAGATACAACAGAGAAGATTGCTAGGTACATAAATGGTCTCAGAATGGAGATCCAAGATGGGATAAGTATATTGTATCCCAAGGCAGTAGAAGAGGCTTACCAAATGGCCTTAAAAGCTGAAGAAAAACTCCTGAGAAAGTAATCTTCCAAAGGAAGAGGTACTTTCTGAGGAATAGGAAGTCAAGTTGGTAGAGGAAGATCTACAACACCAAGAGATGGAGCTAGAAGCAGCTCACCTCAGTATGCACCCATAGAAGGTGATACAAGTGGCAGAAGGAGTTCTTACAGAGGAAGAGGAGGCAGAAATAGAGGAAGAGAGGACAAAAGTTATGGATGTAACAAATTAGGACATAGAGCCTATGAATGTCTAGAGAAAGAGAATGTGGGGACAAACCAGAGGAATGAAATTGTTGCTCAGACTGGAGAAGAAGCAGCAAAGTTGTCTGAAACAGAGAAAGAAATTGTGCCAAAGAAAGGAGAATATTTGGTGGTTAACAAGGTTTTGTTAAAACAAACAAAGGAAGTTGCTGAACCATCACAGAGAAAGAATTTTTTCAAAAGTGTGTGCAAAGTTCAAGGGAAATGTTGTCAATTGGTCATTGATAGTGGCAATACAGATAATTTGGTCTCTACAGAGGTGATAGAGAAATTGAAATTGAAGACAAGGGAACATCAAACACCCTACAAGGTGTCATTAATTCAGAAGGGACATCAACTGATAGTAAAGGAATAATGTGAAATAGAATTGCAGATGGGAAGTTACAAAGAGAAAATCATGTGTGATGTGATGTCTATGGATGTGTGTCACGTATTTCTGGGTAGACCCTGGCAGTATGACAGAGCAGCAGTACATGATGGAAAGAGAAACACTTACAAGTTTTTCAAAGATGGTATGAATCAAACATTGTTACCTATGGAAGAAGAAGGTGCATCAAGTAAAAATTCTGATCCAAAGGCTTTATTGTTGAGTGGAAAAGAATACTTGCAACAGATTGAAGATGAAGAGGTAAATTTTGCTTTAGTTTGCAAACCTAAGGTAGTATTTACTTCTACTAGAATTTCTGATTTGCCAATTGAAATTAAAGAAATGCTGGAGAGTTATTGTGATATTATTGTGGATTATTTTACTAATGAATTACTGTCTGTAAGAAGAATCAGCCATCAGATAGATTTGATTCCGGGATCAAAACTGCCAAACAAAGCAGCTTACAGAATGACTCCTATATAGAATGAGGAAATCAAAAAGCAAGTGCAGGAATTGGTTGACAAAGGTTTGATCAAAGAAATTTTGAGTCCTTGTGCAGTACCTACAATATTAAGTACAAAGAAAGATGGAGGCTGGAGAATGTACAATGATTCAAGAGAAATCAACAAAATAACAATCAGGTACAGATTTCCTTTACCTAGAATTAAATATTTGATGGATTGTTTGAGTGGAGACAGATATTTTTCAAAATTAGATTTGACAAGTGGGTATCATCAAATTAGGATAAGGGAAGGAGATGAATGGAAAACAACCTTTAAAAAAATGAGGGATTGTATGAATGGATGGTAATTCCTTTTGGTTTATCAAATGCACCTAGTAACTTTATAAGGCTCATGAATGAATTGTTAAAGGAATTTATTGGTAAATTTGCAATAGTATATCTAGATGATATATTAATTTACAACAAAACAAAGGAAGAACACCTGAGACATCTTAATTATGACTTAAGGAAGTTACATCAAGAGAAGTTACTGATAAATTTAAAGAAATTTACATTCATGAAAGAAGAATTGGTATATCTAGGTTTTTTTTGTTTCTGCCGAAGGATTAAAAATGGATCTAGAGAAGATAAAGGCAATAGTGGAGTGGCCTTCACCAAAAAGTGTTTTTGAGGAAAGAATTTTTCACGGTCTTGCTAGTTTTTATAGAAAATTCATAAGGAATTTTAGTAAGATCAATGCACCTATCATTGCACCATAAAAAAAGGACAAACAACCATTCAATTGGACTACTGAAGCTGAAAGAAATTTTTAGTTTTTGAAAGAAACGATAACTGAGAAACCTGTCTTAGTTTTACGTGATTTTAATAAACCTTTTCAAGTGAAATGTGATGCCAATGGAGAAGCTATTGGAGCTGTATTAAGTCAAGAAGACATACCTGTAGCATATTTTAGTGAGAAGATGAATGAAACAAGGAGGAAATACTTCTCATATGACAAGGAATTTTATTTAATTGTATAGTCATTGAAGAAGTGGAGACATTATTTAATGTCTAACGAATTTGTGCTATATTCATATAATCATGCTTGAAAGTATATTATGAAACAACCTAAATTGAATCAAAAACATGCAAAATGGGTTGAATATATTCAAAGTTTTAACTTTGTATTGAAGCATATAAGTGGTCAAGTAAACAAGGTAGCTGATGCATTGAGTGGAAAAAGCATTCTTGTGCAAGAAAGTCAAATTGAAGTGTTATGTTTTGATTTTCTTAAAGAACTATATAAAACAGATTTGGATTTCAAATAAGAATTTGAAGTATGCTGTAATCATGTTTTAATAGACAGAAGTCAGTGGTTAGATTATTTCTTGCAAGAGGATTTATTGTTCAAAAGAAATTAGTTGTGCATACCAAATTGTTCTATGGGAGAAAATTTAATCAGGGAAAAGCATAGTGGTGGACTTGCTAGACATTTTGGTGTTGATAAGACTTATGAGCAACTAAGTCATTTTTATTTTTGGCCAAAGATGAGATATGAAGTGGAAAAGTATGTGAATAATTGTAAAATTTCTCAATATGCAAAAGGGAAAGTCAAAATGCAGGTTTGTATATTCCATTACCTATTCCAGACACACCTTGGGATATGGTAAGTATGGATTTTTTTTAGGATTGCCTAAAATACAGAGAGGAAATGATACAATTTATGTTGTAGTTGACAGATTTTCAAAAATGGTGCATTTTATTCCATGTTATAAAACCAGTGATGCTACTCATGTTGCCAATTTGTTTTTCAAGGAAATTGTCATATTACATGGGTTACCTAAAAGTATTGTTTTTGATAGAGACACCATATTTGTTGGTCATTTTTGGAGGACATTGTGGAAGAATCTTGGTACTAAACTGAGTTTCAGCTCAGCTTATCACCCTCAGGCTCATGGGCAGACTGAAGTAGTAAACAAAAGTTTGGGTAATATTTTGAGAAGTCTTGCAGAAGAACATCCTAAACATTGGGATCATATTTTACCACAGGTAGAATATGCATAAAATGATTCACCTAATAGAAGTACAGGACAGATTCCATTCCATATAGTTTATGGAATGCACCCAAGAGGAGTATCTCAATTGAGGAACTTGGGAAAAGCAGAAATGAGAAGTGCCAAAGGAGAAGATTTTGCTTCAGAAATACAAGAAATACATGAACGGGTAAAGAGACAGCTACAAGACAACAACATTAAGTACAAACACAGAGCAGATTTGAGAAAAAGAGAAGTTAATTTTGAAGTTGGTGATTTAGTTTTAGCACACTTGAGGAAAGAAATGTTTCCAAATAGGGAGTATAACAAATTAAAATTCAAAAAGATAGGACCATGCAGGATATTGAGAAAGTTTTCTGCAAATGCCTATGAAATTGAATTACCATCTGATATTGGAATATCTCCAATATTCAATGTTTCTAATTTGTATAGATATGAAGATGGTGGCATAGATGAAAGACCAGAAGATAGAGAAAAGATTGACTGGGTAAAACAATTACCCACAGCAAAGACATTACATCTAGAGAGGATCTTAGACAAGAAAGTGTTTAATAAGACCAAGGGATAGGATTATTTTCAATACTTGATCAAGTGGAAGGATTAGCCAATTGAAGATGCTACCTGGATGATAGAAACCATGCTGCAGAAATTGGGCAGTTCTGTGGAAGAGCTCATGGACAGGAGCCCATGAATATTTTTGTCTTCGGGAGTCTGATGCAGGGGCATGAGGCTTAGAGACAAAAGGCTTCATTAATTATTCCAAAAATCCAAAAAAATGTTACAAGCAAAGGTGTTGGTACCTTTATCTGTCAATTTACTATTTTACTAGATAAGGGTTGAACTAGTATCTAGGAAATTTGAACTGTTTTAGATTTGTTTCAGCATATTTAGCCTTCAGTTAATAGAATTAAGGAATATATGATATAATTATGATTTTGTAGGAAATAGAAGAATTCAATCATCAAGAAGAGGTCGATTGTTATGTAAGAACCTATAAATGTAACCTCTGCAAAGGAGGAATTCAGATTTGACTGTAGAAGACTTGATTTAGAGGATTTGCCTCTATTTTAATAAAATTGCAGAGCTTTTTTATCTGTGTATTCTTGGCAAGTTCCCAGAGGGTTTCACCCTTGGTAAATCCATTTGATTTATACATTTTGTGTAGCATTTTGAGTATATTTTCTTTTGTGTGAGATATTTGGAAGAAATCAAAGTGATTATGGTTTTTTGCTTTAGATTGAACAATCGACAAATGTCTCTGTTTATTTAGTTATTTACCTCTGCATAAGGGTTGGAAGGATTTGAAGAGATTTGGGGTTTTGTTTTCAGATCAACAGTGATATAGATCTATGTCTATTAATTTACAGAGTGGAGAGGAAAGGTTATAGTGAATTTGAACTTAAATTGAAATCCAGCAAAAACCCGCATTAAATGCAATTGGAATGAAAGTTTGACGATAAGTGGTTTTGAGAAACCAAACCACTATTTTCGCACAGCCTTTGGGCCATGAGTGGTTTTTATTCAAATCAATGCGATCGTCACAATGCCAAAACTGACGATTTCCCATTGCATTTGGTTGTTAAAGTTCAGGAGTTGATTCTATGCAATATCCATTCGATCGTGATCGACAGAGATTCGACGGTGGTTGCGTCGGGAATGCGCGAAGGTTTAATCATAAGGTATGGACCCGATGATTAATGCAATAGATTTTTATTAGACATTTGGAATCTAGATACAGGAGGCCGAAAGGCTTTAACATTGTTTAGACCACATCATAATATTACATTGCCAAAGGTTTCTAACATTGTTTTCGAAGGTTTATTTAAACAGAGTTTAATTAAATGTTTGAGATCCAGCCTTAATTCTGAAGGATTTAAAGCAATGTTTTAAAGGTCTATTATTAAATTCCTATGGGATTTTAAACATTGGAAAAGTGGGTTATGATGTTTCTCAAGGGCTGCCGACATTGTTTACAAATTTTTAATATTGTTTAAAGGAAAAAGGGACTTTTAGCTTCCAATGTTAATTTTATTAATTCTATCAACAAAATTGAAAAATTTTGATGACCCAGAGTGAAAGAGGAGATTAGGATGGGATTCCTCCTGAACTAGAGAACATTGTAACCAAGTTTGAACAACTCTCCTTAAGGCCTGCACCCACACTACCATGAGGCATCAATTGGCACACTCGAGTGAACTAACTGCAATATGAAATGTGTGTAATTCATTTCTTTGATTGTCTAGTTTGTGCAATTGTTTACATGTTGTAGGTGATAGGTGATAGAGAAGAAGGAATTTGCTCTAGGTCGAGAGAAGTTGTTGTCCTTTTTAATTCTAGATTAATTCTTGAAAGCCTATGAGTTATTTCATTCAAAAGGGTGATCTTAGGAATAATGAGCTTGTGGAGAGAAACATGTTGATGGCACATCTTATTATTGAGTGGACTAAAAAAATTAGAAATAATTTATAGCAATAAAAATATGAATTTTTTCTTTTATTTTTTTGGTGATTAACTATTATTAGCTAATATAAATACAAAAATGTCCTAACATGAGAATTAAACTCAATTAAATTATAGAAAAACATATGATAACAAAATATTTGAACCAAGCAGAGATACCATCCCACCACAAACTCCTACTCAATGTTATTGACAACCCACACATAATGAAACATTATAAACAAACATATTATAACAAAATATCTGAACCAAGTGGAGATACCATCCCACTAGAAGCCCCTCGCTAATGTCATTGACAATGAACAGATAATGGAAGAGAGAGACAAGAAATGAGGAAATGAAACAGAAGGGAATATTCTTGTGGAAGGGAGTAGGCCATTCAAAGTAATTTTATCAAAATAAAAATAAAAACACCAATGAGATTAAGGTTTCAAATAATTTTCAAACATATTTATTTTTTTAAAATAAAGTAAAATTTGTGAAAGTGCTTTTAGAATGATGATATTGATGCATCTAGGGTATTGAGCTTTAGTTTTAGTTATTAAAACTTTGTTTTTGATACTATATGAAGTAAAGTAAAAGATAAGGGAAATAAACAAAGCATGAAATAGACTAATGAGAAAAATTATCATAATAGAGTGCATAATAATATAAATATTAGATTTTAATTTGATGGGAGAAAATACATTTACAAAAGAAAACAGAGATTAAACCAAGATTTACAAAGCTTATAACATAACTCTACACAATAAAAACAATATTTTACTTATACCCTCAAAACCTTCCACAACATATTAAACTATTTGAAACTATTTAAAAAATAGTTGAGAAATTCAAATAAGTATGGTTCAATAATCTTGATTTAGGGCACAATTTAACAATACATTCATTTATTAACTATGTAGTGGGCATAGTTTAAAAAAAAATCATGATTTTAGTTTAACGATGTTGATTGATGATACCTTGCTGAAAAATAAATATGTAATACGTATATTGGCAACAAACAGATAGCCTTAGCAACTTGTGATACTGTGAGATGTATATGGTGATCCGATAGTCTACTGCGTCACATACCCTTAACCTGCACTTTGTGAACTAAAGGTATATCCAATAATTATTTCCAACCATGTTCATTACTACGGTTCAAGGAGAATCATAGTACTGTTTAGTCCATAAAAATGAGAGTGATTTAAATGTGAAATCTTTTAACTGTTTTAAAAATGAATCTATATATTAGATGGTATTGGTTCAAGAGGTGGGAAAATATTCAGAAAGTATTTTTTCATGAGATCAGAAAGTATATTATCTAGTATTTGTTGAAGAGGTGAGAAAGTATTCCATTCCAAGATCGTTTGTGATGGGCAACAAAGAGATAGCCTTAGAACCTCATGATCCTATGAGATGTATATTGTGATCCGGTTGTTGGAATTTCTGAGAATTCCAAAAAATAACTGAAAGAATAATACTCCCCTTCTAACACAGAGAATATCTAGACAGAGATTGCAGAATAAAACTTTTCCTTCTATTTCATTAACAAAACTAAAACTATTACAAAATGATAGATTTCATCGTCTATGGAGGGATTCACAAAATATGATTGATTGCTATAGACACAGTGCTCTCTAATCTCTCTCTGTCTCTCAAAACGCACAAACAATGCTCTGTTATGGTTCACTGAGTTTTTCTCTGACTGCAGGCTCACACAACGATACAACACAACAATACAAATAACTTACAATACAATGACGCAATACGATAAAAATATGGGCCTTTTCACTTTTTATATGGCGTGGCTTTTGTAAAACATAAAAACAAAAATAAAATGAAATACACTACCGAAACATAAATTTAACCTAAAATATTCTTTGGCGCGATGTACGAGTGGAGCCCACTTTGCAATCGGTGATCGACGATCGGCGAAACAAAAAACTTTGGCAGAATGAACTTTGCGATTGCGATGTACGATTAGCAACATTGGAAATCGCATTGGCGGAAATCAAAATGTGGATGGCGGAATGGTTAAGTGATGTTGCGATGTTGTGATTGCGATTGTGCGATTGCGATCGCATTGCAAACATCCAATGGAACAAAACATATGGCGGAGACTCTTTGCGACGAGCGATTGCGATTAGCGATTGTGGTGGGACCACATTGCATCGCATCACAAACACTCAATTGGAAGAAACACTTTGCAGATGTGGAACACGCATTTCTCCTTTGCGATTTGTAATTTCAATAAGCGCATCGCATCGGAACTCCATATCAACATGACACTTACAATTTAAAACTTGCGATTGCGATCGACAGTGAATTAGTGGGGACCACTATCACGTGTCTCATTCAAAACTTAAAAGACTTGGCTGTTTAAACAAAATTTCTTCATATTTGGTTGTTGAGGGCTTAAAAGCCCGAAAAGACTTCTGTTCAATAAAAATATTTTCTTGCGTGGTTGAACCACGAAAGTCTTCATTCCTCTACAAAAACGGCTACGCCCATACAAACATAACTTCTCTCTGCAATGGTGGTTGCTGCCCATCAAACATTAATTCCATCCTTACTATTTTCTCCATTCCTCTTGAATGCACAAAAGTGTACACTCAACCTTCTACTGTTGCTTCCCCTTTGTACTATGTTTCTACATGCTCAGGGCATGCAGGTGACTTTAATATTTTCAACACTCCCCCTTAAAGTCAGCTGTTGGGTTATCTATCAAACCCAAGCATTTTCTTAAATATTCAAAACTCTTCTGCCCCAATGGCTTCGTCAGAATATCTGCAAATTGCTCCTCTCTTTTACATTGCTATACAAAAATTTCTCCATTGTTCACCAATTCTGTGATATAGTGAAACTTTGCATCTATGTGCTTCGTTCTCTTGTGAAACACATAATTCTTTGATAATAAAATAGCCAAGTTGTTGTCACAATATATCACTGTGCCCTTTACCTGTTCTTGGCACAAATTCCTCAACATTCTTCTCATCCATACAACTTGACACACTGCTGTTGTAGCTGCCACATACTCTTCCTCTGTTGTAGATAATGATACAATAGGCCGTTTTTTAGAAGCCCATGAAATGGCTCCTATACCCATATGAAATACATAACCTTAAGTGATTTTCCAATCATCTACACTTCAGCCCAATCACTGTCAGTGTAACCAATTAACTCTGAATTTTCTGAAGTAGTATATAAAATACCATACCTTTTAGTTCCTTTAACATACCTCAGAATTCTCTTCGCTGCTTGCCAATGTGCTTCTTTTGGCCTTTCCATAAATCTGGAGATTAAAATAACTTCTTGCATAATATCCAGCCTAGTTGCAGTCAAATACATGAGGCTGCCAACTATGCTTTTATACAAACTTGGATCAAAATCCTTGCTGCTGTCATCTTTACTCAACTTCAATCCCATTTTGTGGGAGTAATTGCAGCTTTGCACTCCTGCATATTAAATATTTCCAAAACTTGATTCACATACTTTTCTTGTGAGATAAAAATATCATATTTCATTTTGTTCTACTTCTATTCCTAAGAAGTATCTCAACAATCCCATGTCAATCATTTCAAATTCTTCTTTCATGACTGTTTTAAAATTTTCACTAAGGTAATCATCATTATCTGTGAATATTACATCATCAACATATAACACAACAATGAGCATCTTACCATTCTTTTCTTTTATGTACAATGTGGGTTCTCCATCACAATTTTCAAACCCATTTTCTAGTAGACAGGAATCTATCCTATTGTACCATGCTCTTGGTGCTTGCTTCAGCCCATAAAGAGATTTCTTCAATCTGCACACTTTGTGTTCTTGGCCCTTTTTCTCATAGCGGAGAGGTTGTTAAACATATACCTCTTCCATTAAAACTCCATTTAAAAATGTGGATTTTACATCCATCTGGTATACTTTCCATTTGTTTTGTGCTGCTATGGGTAGCACTGCTCTTACTGTCTCCATCCTTGCAACTGGTGCAAAAGTTTCCTCATAGTCTCTTCCATGCTTCTGCTTATATCCCTTGAAAAAAAGTCTGGCCTTGTGTCTTTCTATCTTACCTTCAGCATTACTCTTGGTCTTATAGACCCATTTAACTCCAATGACTTCTTTACCTTCTCGGAGATCAACCAACTCCCATGTTTTGTTCTTCTCTATGGCATTAATTTCATTATCCATAGCTTCTATCCATTTTCTATCTTTTATGGCATATTCAAAATGAATAGGATCATCAACGTGACAATACAAAGAAAATAAGGAGTTCATTCCTTCGTTTTCTGCTTCCTACTCATAAATCTCATTGATATTTCTGAATCTTGTTCCTCTTTCATTTGTTGTAGTCATGCTTGAAGAAGCACCCAATTCTACTCCATGTGTTGTGCTTGGAGAAGCACTCTCATTTCTTCTCAAGGGTGACCTTACTCCTGCTTGAGGTGTCCCTTGATGTCCTTGTGTTGGTGGAGGTTGTGCTACCGATGAGGTGTTATTTTCAGCCATATCTTCCTCATCTTCATCACGAGATAAACAACTTTTAACATTGAATGTTTTCTCAATGCTTCCATCCCATGCTTCCTCTTCAATGAACTACACATCTCTTCTTATCACAAATTTCTTTATGGATGGGCTATACAATCTATATCCTTTGGAATCTTCACAATATCCAAGGAATATGCACTTCTCCCCCTTACTATCCAACTTCTTCCTCAATTGATCTAGAATATATGCATATGCCACACATCCAAAAAATCTCATGTGGGTGACTTCCTGTTTTCTACCACTCCACGCTTCTTCTGGAACTCTATTCATTACAGCTTTTGTAAGGCATCTATTTAAAATATAAACAACACAATTTGTTGCTTCTTCCCAATACTCATTTGGAAAGTGTTTTGCCTTTAGCATACTTCTCACCATTTCCATTATGGTTCGATTCTTCCTTTCAACAACTCCATTTTGTTGCGGTGTGTACCCTGTAGTAAACTGCTTGTGTATGTCGTTCTCTCTACAAAAACACAGAAACTCTTTTGTGATATATTCACCTCCTCCATCAGTTCTAAGAACTTTGATATGTTGCCCACTCTGTTTCTCCACTAGAGCTTTAAAGTGGCAAAATTCCTCAAAGACTTCACCTTTATATTTCAGAAAATAAACCCACACTTTTCTTGTGACATCATCAATGAAGGTCAACATGTAATTTCTCCCTGAAACTGATGCTATTTGCATCGGCCCACATAAATCTGAATGAATGATCTCTAAGGGTGCTTTCGCCCTTATGCTTTTCCGTGATGGAAAATTTTCTTTGTGTTGCTTTCTCAAGATACATCCTTCACATAGGTTGTCAGGTTTCTCAATCAATGGTAGACCTCTTACCATTCCTTTTATGTGCAACAAATTTAATCCTCCAAAATTGAGATGTCCAAATCTCAAGTGCCATAACCAGTTCTCATCTTTCTCTTCCTTCTGAAAGACCTCTTGAGTTACAACTGCTACATTCTTTCCTTTTCCCTTCAATTGAGTATTGAGCTTGAGTGGAAACATTCTATTGCTGGTTATTTGTATTTCAGCAATAATCTTCTTGCTTGGATGTATATCCATTATTGTGCACATGTCATTCTTAAAAAGTACTTTGTAACCTTTGTTTATGAGCTGCCCAACGCTCAAAAGATTACATTTCAAACTAGGAACATAATAAACATCTGGCATGAATTTTTGTTCACCATTTCTTGTAAGAATACTAACTCTGCCTTTTCCCTTGATAGAAATCTTAGTATCAGTTCCTGTGGTTACTTCTGATTTAACTTATTCATCAAGATTGGCAAACATTGCTATGTTTCTAGTCATGTGATTACTACAGCCTGAATCTAAGAACCATATATCATCTTGTCTATCTTGTGCTACATTACATGTTAACAGCACATTCTTTGGGTTCTTTTCCTCTTTTTCTACATTAGCATTCAGCCTATTATTCTTGTCATTTTGATTTTTCCTACATTCATTGGCATAGTGCCCATATTTCTTGCAATAATGACATTGGACATTGGATTTGTCATACCTTTGTCCATGCGCATGTTGGTGTCCACCTTGCTACCTGTTGCATTGGTCGTGGCTGTGATTCTGACTGTTGCTCCTTCCATGTGAATGTCAAGGGTTGTTCCTTCCTCCTTTGTTTTGGCTTCTGCCTCTTCCTCTTCCTTTGCCTTGACGTCTTCCTCTTCCAAAATTCATCTGGGTCTTGAAGGCATGCTATAAATATGGGTTTACTATTCTTTCCAATCTCTGTTCATGAGTCATCAATGATGCATGAAGTTTATCTACTGTGAACTTTGAGAGATCCTTTGTCTCTTCTATGGTAGCAACAATAACATCAAATCTTGAGGGTAGACTCCTCAATATTTTCTCCACAATCCTTATTTCTTCAAGAGTTTCTCCATGGGACTTTATCTGTGTGACCATCCCAATCACATGTGTGAAGAATGAGTCTATGTTATCAGACTCTTTCATACAGAGAGTTTCAAAATCTCTCCTCAGCAATTGTAGTTTTGTTATCTTCACTTTCTCCATATCTTGATAGTCTATCTTAAGAGTTTCCCATGCATCCTTGGATCTCTTTGTTGCTGCTATCCTTGGAAACACGCTCTCATGTATTGCTTGATACAAATATAAGAGGGCTTTAGAGTCATTCTTTCTATTGCTCTTCAATAAATCTTTCTCTGCCTGAGTTAAGGCATTAAAAGCCTGCTCATCAACTGGTTCATCAAAACCATCTTCTACAAATTTCCATAAGTCTTGTGAGACAAACAGGGCTCTCATGGTAATGGCCCAATAATCATAGTTCTTTCCATTAAATTGTGGAAGCTGAGCATTTCCAATACTCACACTAGTGCTTGGTCCAGCCATTGCTTATAAACTAAACTCTAAACTAAACTTACTTGTGTTTTTCAAACAAACTGTCTTTCCTTCTTTAAAAGAAAAAATTCTGTGTCTAACGACTACTCTTTTAAACAAAACAACAACTCTGTTTTTTTGGAGAAATACGTGGACTTTAACTTCTACTGAGCCTTGCGTTAAGGCAAACAACTCTTCTTCTTTTTTCAGCTTCTTTAACACCTTCAAAGAACCTGGATAAGCTCTGATACCATGTCGGAATTTCTGAGAATTCCAGAATAATAACTCAGAGAATAATACTCACCTTCTAACATAGAAAATGTCTCGACAGAGATTGCAGAATAAAAATTTTCTTTCTATTTCATTAACAAAACTAAAACTATTACAAAATGATAGATTTCTTCCTCTCTAGAGGGATTCAAAAAATATGATTGACTGCTACAGACACACTGTTCTCTAATCTCTCTCTGTCTCTCGAAACGCACAAACAGTGCTCTGTTATGGTTCACTGAGTTTTTCTCTATCTGCGGACTTACACAACAATACAACACAACAATACAAATAAATTACAATATAATGATGCAATACGATACAACTACGGGCCTTTTCACTTTTTATATGGTGCGGCTTTTGTAAAACATAAAAAATAAAATAAAATGAAATACACTACCGAAACATAAATTTAACCTAAAATATTCTTTGGCGCAATGTACGAGTGGAGCCCACTTCGCAATCGGCGATCGGCGATCGGTGGAACAAAAAACTTTGGCGGAATGGACTTTGTGATTGCGATGTGTGATAACTTCTCTGTGCAATGAGTGGTTGCTGCCAATCAAATAATAATTCCATCCTTATTGTTTTCTCATTCCTCTTGAATGCACGAAGTGTACACTCAAC